>BHFT01004983.1:0-10189 GCA_004320025.1 Laticauda laticaudata
GAAGATCTCCTTTCTCCCACTGCGTCGTGAGTCGCTGCATGCGCCTCCGCCAGGTATTACAGCTGTCAGGGGTGCTCCATTGTGGCACGCTCACAGATTACCTGCCTACTCCTTGGCCAGAGAGGACTTGGCTCTCAGCAGGCTGCCTGAGAGAGCAGGTTGTGAGAGGGGCCTGCTCTCGGTGGCAGATCTTCACCCATCCAAAAGCTGCACTTGCCATCACGTAGGTCTCCCGGGTCCGTCAGCTTGACCATGGCTGGCCAGATTTCTTGAGGTGCAGCTCCCTACCAGGTGTGCATGTTTCACCAGGCCAAGGAGCACTCAAAGTGTAAGTCGCCCAGGCTCTCCGCCTTCTCTCTCCAAGGCAAGCTTGCTCTCCTCTTGGTGTCTCGATAGTAGAGGCCTGTGTCCCTTCGCCAAAGATATTCATTCTCCCTCCAGCCACTCCAGCACCTCCTCCTCATGTTCCTCTTCGATTGCGTGTATGCCTCCTCTCGCCATTCACACGTATGCCTCTTCCTCCCTTTGGCAGGGCCAATGGGCCTCATCAGAGGGCTTCAAGGTTGTAGGTGGCTGTCGCTCCACACCACCACCACCGAGCAGCAGGCAGCAGCAACAACAGTAGCAGCAAAAAGCAGGACCTAGGGCAGTAAAGCAGGACAAGAGACCAGCAGCACCAGCAGGCACCTGCAGCACCAGGAGCAACCAGCAAGGACCAGGAGCAGGGACCGGAGCACCAGCAGCACAGCAGGACCAGGAACAGGCCAGCAGAGTAAGCACCGTAGAAGACCAGGCACAGGAAGCCAGTGCGCAGTTAGAGTAAGCACGCAGGCAGAGCACATCACAGAAGCTAGCGTGTTAGCAGAGTAAGCACCAGCAGAAATCACCACCTCCAGAAGCAGCATCAGCAGAAGCCCCAGCACCAGAAGAGCGAGCCGGGCCAGAAGCCCAGCAGAAGCAGACATCAGGGCCAGGTTTGGAGGGTGGCCCTGTCCGTCTTGCCAGGGCTGGGCAGCAGATGCAGAGCTCACATTTTGGAGTTTCCCAATGTTGTTGGGTTGCTGGGCTGGCTGGCTTGGCTGGCTGGCTGGCTGCTGCTGGCATAGCTGTGTCTGGAAGCAGGTCTTTCCTCTGGAATGGTGAACCTGGCTTGCGAGCTGCTTCCTTTATATCCGCTGGGCTGACGGCAATGCATACCTCCTGCACTGCACAGTGAATGCTAGGCATCCGCTAGGCATCCGCTAGCGCTTTCCGCTCGCATCCGCTACATGCCGCTCTGCATCCGCTCTTTCCATTCTGCGTCCGCTTTGCCTGTCCTCCTCCGGAAGCCTTTGCGGCATGTGCCATTCCGCTCCGATCCTTACCAGTCCGCTAGGCTTCCCGTGGAGCATGCCGCTTTCCATCCGCCCTACGTCCTCCCCCATCTGTTCCTTTCGTGTTGTTGCCGCTCTGGTTATGCAAATTCAGGCACTTTTGACGAGCGGATAACAATGGATGGAATTTTTGCGCATCCGCTGTGTCTTTTTAGAACGTTTTGCATCCGTCAGCCAGTGTGACAGGGCCTTTACATCTCCATATCTTTGGAGCTCCACAAATAAAAGTCGTTAGATTTAAGGACGAGTTAAATCTTTGTATTTAACTGTAGTGTTTAGGCTGATGAAGTTCTTGCTCAAGAGACACCACCCAAAGATATTAGCATTCTTGGTTCTATTTTACTCCTTCAAACACCATTTTATTGATTTAATAAGAATATGTAAAATCAGAATACAAAAGTAATAGAAACACTGGGAGGAAAAGTGCAAAAGAAGTTTGAGGGAGGATAAGAAAAGAAAAAGAAAAACGATTGACTTTTGACCACTCTCTGGGCAGGAAAATAAGGCATTAACAACAAATCTACAACTTTTGCTTTTTCATAATAATTATTGAACAAGCCATTTCTGTAAAGTCTCATCATCTACTCAGTTAAAAACTCAAAAAATCAAAGTTTCCATTCTGTTCCATTGCAAGCATGAAGTCAGAACTGGTCCATCTTGTGGAAGAAAAGTACTTATGTTCTTGTTTTTAAATCAACAAAGTGGTCAGTTTGCCATTTACCACCAAACTCCATCATCTTGTGCAACCTTTATCTCCTTGCTAGGAATCCTTCCTTCATTTTTGCGCATACGAGTCTTGCTGCTGTCAACATATATAATAACAAAAGTTCCAATTGTTTTTCCATTACTTTTCTGTTAGACTCAAAAAGGAAAAAGTTCGGGCTTTATTTTTTATCTCCATTTTTCAAAATTCTGTACAAAATATGAATCGAGACTCCACATTTTTTTTCTTTATCATATGTCCACCATAGATGAATAAGAAAGTCCTTCTTTACTTTTACACTTCCACATTCATCTGGACATATCTTTATACATCTTGGATAAACTTATGTGTGTTAAATACCAAGGATACATCATCTTATAGAAATTTTCTATTAGATTATAATTTATGTAAATTTAAGTCCTTTGTCACATATTTCCCATTGTTCATGCCTGACATTATATCCAAACTTCCAGTGCCATGAATCATACAATGTTTCATGTTCCACAATTTAATTTGAAGAACATTTATAGAAACTGAGTGATCAATATGTCATCATTAACCATTTAATAGATTTCCATTCATGGGTTAACAGTCAATCCATAGCACGTTTTATCCAGTTTAAACTTTCTTTCAGTTGTTGAGAAGTAAACAATAGCACAAAATAACTTCTAATTCAAGTTCTTCCTTCTCGGCTTTAGTTATTGGGTCACCAGACTTGGAAAATAAAATGTTGCCACTAAATCAGCCCCCACAACGCCAGCGGCCACCCAGCCACCCAGTCTGGCTCACCACTATTTCTTTCTTTAAAAAAGCTTCCTTGGGATACCCAAAGGTGGCACTTTTTGTTTTAGAGACTTAGTTAGAAGCTAGAGTTATAGCTTTAGTTAGTTTATAGGAAGAGAGCCTTGTTTATATTTATTTCCAAACGCTTATTGTGGCATAGTCTAACAATGTGATTATTAAATCAACACAACCTTTACTTTATCATTCCATGAGAGTTGTGCCATCAAACCTTAATCATGGCCATCTAATTCAAGTAACCTTCTTATTCTGGAGATCACACTATAGGCATTTTCTGGTTTAAGACTTGGCAATTTGGGAAAGTGGTTGGTTGGTAGCAGGTCATCCATTTCATTGTTTCCAACTTTACTGAGGAATGGTTAAATAATTTCTCTTCTCAAATCCTGGATTCTTTGTGAATAATAAACCAAGGTGTTCTTAATATGCATTTAGCATGTTATGTAATGTATTTAAATCCTCTCAATTAGTGCAGGCAAGTCATTAATATCAAGATGAGAATAACAAGGGTCATTCCCCCTTCCCCTTCCTCCTTTGTAAGTATTGATCCTTCTTCTTCTGGCTCCATTTGAGCCGCAAAGCCTCCCTCTCAAACAAGTGGGCGTGGTTCAAGCTTGAGCTCCATTTAAGCCCCTGTCACACAGCGACCAATGTGATTGGAAAGAGGATGTAACGGAGGAAACACTTGCCATTCTGATTGAGGTTTAAATGCGATGCTTCCGTTCTGTACTCACTGCGTCCGTTTTTTCATCTCTCTATCCAGTCCAGCATCTGTTCGACTGACATTTCATCCCGCCTCAAAAAGTTTTGAGCTGCACAAAACTTTTTTTAGCGGAAAATGTATCCACGCGTCCATGCTGCATAACTGCAATGCATACGGGGAACATCCGTTTTCTACATCCGTCGTCATCCGTTACGCACCGCTATTATCTGCTAGGCATCCGCTGCACTCACATCTGCTCCAGCGGAAAACGGGACACAGAGGAGAGTGAAACAGACGCGATAGCATTAAAAGCGTTAGTAGCTCAAGATGGAGAAAGGATGAAGCGGATGCAAGCTCGCATACAAAGCATTAAAATGGAAAAAACGTTTTGCAGAGGGGAGCATATCTCGGATATGATAGATGTCTGTAGGATGCCTAAGGATGCAAAAGGACACGAGCAAGAAAACCTATATGTGCCTAATAAGAAAGGGGGAAGAGGAAACTCACCTGGAACTCACTTTCAGTTCCAGCAGCCCTGCGGCTTGCAGACCTCTTCCAGCCTTCTCATCTGGCTCTTGCTCTTCCAACAAGCATCCAGTCATCTCCACCATGGATCTTCACACACTCCTTTGGTAGCCACATCGCTTGAAAACCAGTGTAAGCTATCTACAGCTCTTTCACCTGTTCTACAGCAAAGAAAAGGAGGCAGCCAGAAGTTCTGGGCTGAAGACTGGATCAACGAGAATTGCCGAGAGTACAGACTGTATGACAAGTGATTGGTGGAGCTGAGGAGGCAAAGACCCTTGTTGCATTCCAGAACTCATGAGTGCCCTGTCTAAGCCATGTTTGACAAAGTTGTGGATGGCTGAGACACCAGGATTGACCAAGCAGAAAACATTCCAAACTCTGGCCCAGCCTGACTCTGGGCTCAAGGTGGCACTGACTCTGAGCCACCTGCCCTCCGGACCACCTACGGAGCATGCAGTTTATGCTCGAGGTGGTCAGAGAAGTGGTGGCAGGGCCATCATCGAAGATACTGGAGGAGCTCCTCCAGTGCCCCTCACTAAGAAGGCTGGAAGAAAGTTGGCAGAGCAGTGGTATCAGAGTTGAACTTCCCCCACACCGATTGGAGCCAGTATATGGGAAGCACGTGGCCTGCAAAGACCTCCAGCCAAGTCAGGGTCCACTTATTTTCAACTACAAGCTTCTTCAGCATCATCCTCTTTGCCCATGGGTCGATGCTGCTACAAATTCATTGTACATCGATGCTTCAGGCACGGGTCAGCTTCAGATGCCCAAGGTATACAACGCCAAGTCCCTCAAGGAGGGCTGGAACGCAACACCTCATCATGCGCTGTCCCAATTCAGATCCCTGCCCAACGACACACAAGATGTGGCCCTACTTCAGCCGTGGGGGATGACACCTCTCCCTAGAACCTACCTCATGAAGCCCTACACCTCAGATGCCCTCACCCGTGAAGAAGGAAGTGGATTCGTCTGAGATGGCCTTGCCTGACATACCAGTCCTGCCTACTGTCCACCAAATGCCCTTACTCAATGGCCTTCACAAGTACGGGTATAGTGAAGAGAAGCAGCAAAAGAGATGGACTATGCTCGCCCAGGCGGTTCTCTTCACATGTGGGCAAACATGTGAATGCTGTTGCAGCCACGGAGCCCAGTAGCTGAGGGTGACACTAGAACAGGAGAACGGCCCCTTCATTGCATGCAGGATGATCTCCCAGGCTGGGAAGGGAGGTCAGAGTCAGGGAAGAGGAGAACTCAGCCAGATGGAGCAATGATCACTTGGACAGCAGAAAGAAGACAGGATATGCCAGTTGCCAAGCTCTTCCCCAACCATCTTCTTCGCTCAATTTCCTGTTATGTGGCGGAGAAAGCCAGCACTTACCATAATGTTTTGGCCAAGAGAGAAGAAATGGCAACTGAGAAGATGAGTTGAAGACCATTTGTCAGAGAAGGCAGGTGGCTTTCCTTGGTTGACCAATGAAGAGAGAAGAAGACAAGAAGCAAAGCAGGAGGGATACCAGGAGGATGTAGGAGAGGTCCCGATTGTTGGCTTTGACAAGGGGAGTTTCTCAGTATTTAGTAAAAATGATTAAAACAAGGCCTGTGGTTAGGAAGAAGAGCAGGGCAAAAGAGACCAGGATGATGCCCAGATGTTCTTCATAAGACAGGAAGGTTATAACTTTGGGACTACATTGGATTTTGTCCTCATTTGGATATTTATCATCTGGACACTTGGTGCATTTTCCGGTATCTGAGAAACCAAGAAGCAATGTTAATATTTCGTGCTTTGATCTTACAAGAAAGCAGTACTTTCTTTGGCTATCAGCTGATACCATAGGCATTTTCCAAAAGTATTTTTAACACTTTCATTAAAAAGAGCAAAAGAAGGATCTTTTTTTAAAAAAATGTAACTAGATATATGAAGTAAAAAGCAGAAGAGACATTTCCTCTGCTGTAACTAAAGCTTACCCAGTCTGCCACCCCCTCCTCCCATCTCTTCCTAGTCCGTCCTTCAAAGTCTTTTATATTTACTTCCTTTTTGACAAGAAATTGTGCAGGTTAAAAAAAAAAAGCAGGAGCTTCAATCTGTTTTTAACTCGAACTTTCATGAAAATATTCTGGATGGATCCAGTTCTACCAGGCCTTCCTTTCCTCTATTGTCACCCACCTTCCTAAGTGGAGAAGGTCCCCTCTAGACAAGGAACGCAGTCGTAGCAGCAAACTGGCTCTCCTTCTCGAGCCCTCTTGACAAATCCAGGAGGACAACTTTCCACACATCTGGACTGAAGGAGGGACTGAGCAGAAAAAAAATAGGAATGCGAAAGGAAAGATGTTAGGACCCTCCATCCATGGAAAATGGTGGGAGAAATGGATGTTAGCCAAGTAGCCTTTGGTCTTCCCTGTGGTAAATAAGAAATCTCTGACTACTTTTAAACAGATGCAGTACTTTTTAACAGCTGGCAGATTCTTCATTTAGTTCCTCCCTTTTGCTTTTTGATTTTAACATTACAATAAAGTACTTTCTATCTAATAAAGTCTGGAGGGATGGAATTGAAAACAAATTTAAGTATGCTGATATTGTCATATTAAAACTGAGAATAACGTCTACTGTAAAAGACTTAGGAAACTTTCATTCTATTAGATTTTTTTAATATGAAATTAAACTGTGATGAAGAAAGAAACCTCTGACCAGTAAGATCTTGAAAGATTTCATTGCAAAGCCACCCCACTGAGGTCCTGTCTCTTGAAGAACTTCCACAAGAAGACACCAACTGGCATGTAAGGCCAACCACGCTGGAGACTCTTGGCTTGGCCCACTGAAAATGTGACCTCAGGCTTTGGAAAACAGAGAAAAGATACCAAATTTCTCCCACCTTATTGAGCAAGTTTAGCCATGAAAGAGCATCTTGTTCAATAGAAAGTTTCTGTCTTTCAAAATACACCAGAGTCTTGGTCTTGAAATTCTCCTTGGGAAGAACCAAGAAGCCATAGATCCTCAGATCTGCTGTTATCTCTCCATTTTGGTGCAAGTACAGTTTAATGTCTCCAGAAAGGGATGAAACTAGAATGGGAACATCCAGCAATTTGAAGAGTAGAAAACTTGGTTTCTTATCCCACATTGAATCATTTTTCGACAATTGTCTAATCTCCAAATATGCTTAATTAAGATACAAATACTGCCATTATCTTCATAAATGAATGAAAATGTTTAAGAAAAAATTGTCAATCATACACTGAAAAAATATAGAGAAAATATAATTGACACAATTGTGGGAACATTCTAGAGCAGATGACAAGTGAAATGAACAGAGAAAAAAAGATAATTCAAAAACTCTTTGAAAGCAACAGGTTGATTCCCAGAAAGCATGGATCTATCAAGAAGAAAGTTGTCAGGCTCATCTTCTCCCTGGTTATCCTGATGGAAAACACATCCAGATGTGCTAATTCTACTTGATTGTACTACATTAACAAAATTTTGAAAATCTGAAAGAACAAATCTCTCACCAAATCTTTTTTCAGCCTGAAAAGTTAGCGAGGCTCCTTTCTGAGTTTATTTCTCTCCCATTATGCAGCTGCAGGATTCTCCCCTTACCTGATCCTTCCCTAAGCAGCCTCTCTTCTCCTCAACCCAAAAGTCATTCTCACGTATCATTATACTTCCTAAATAGCTTATGGAAACTCTGGTGATATAACTGGATTTCAGTAAANTCTGGTTCTCCTAGAAGCAGTACAAGGCTGAGATTTGTGGCTTTCTGCCAAATGGAAGAGGCCTTTATCCAGAGGTGGTATTCAGTAGGTTCTGATCAGTTCTGGAGAACCGGTAGTGGAAGGTTTGAGTGGTTGGGAGAAAGTCATTCTCATGTATCATTATACTTCCTAAATAGCTTATGGAAACTCTGGTGATATAACTGGATTTCAGTAAAAGACTCACAAACTATTTTGTGATGTGATTAGAGACCTGAGGTAGGATAACTAAGTGGATAAAAACTGTCTTCCAAATGANCCTTTGCTGGTACTTTGCTTGTGTGGAGTGACCATTCAAAGTTACAATGGCACTGAAAAAAGTGACTTATGACCGTTTTTCACACTTACGACTGATGCAGCATCCCCACAGTCATGAGAGGCCAGGCGAGGAGATGCGTGCCTTGATGTGAGTGATATTCTGTTGGCCACGCCCAGCCAATAACATGACCACCAAGCCACACCCACCAATTTAGCCATGCCCACAGAACCGGTTGTTAAAAATTTGAATCCCACCCCTGGATATAAAGTTTTTAAACTTGAAAGTCTTGTTTGAAGCTTTATTTTAAAAGTTTGATAAAATAACAATGGTTTTAAATCAACTTAAAGGTGATAATTAGAAGCAAGCAACAACTGTTGGATCAGATGGATTGGGTGGATGGATGGTGGGATGGATTGGAACTTAATTTGCTGTTGGCATCCCTGAAGGAGTCATCTGGTTGGAAGGCAGGCTGCTTGGAGATGGCTGGAGAGGCCATTAGACCCTGAAGACTCACAGTGGACAGAACAGCTGACGGATGAAATGGATTCTTTCCAGAAGATTGAGGGAGATGGCAGAATGGACTTGTCATATTTAACTGGAAAACAAGTCTTAAGACTCGTTGTGTTTTCAATTTACAGGAGGTCCAAGACTTTGAGGAATGGAAAGCAATTGTTAGGAAAGATCCTAATTACAATTTTAAGGAAATGCATTATTGTTAAGAATCAAACGAAGATGTTTAACCCTGGACAGATTCTGGATGAATCGGAGGTAATGAATGTGGTGGTCTGTGGTAGATAAGAAGCCCCTGTAAATTTGCTGTGAGTTAAATACAATAGCAGATAACAAACAATTTTGAAGTTTTGAAATTTAATTTTATTGTTGGATTGCCTGTTAACTACATTTTTATATGCAGCAGACAGATGACAAATCAAGTAGTTGCAAATAGATGTGTAGTTTATAATTGTGAGCCTATTTTGCAAAGGGGAGAAACTATTATTGCTGTATTGTATTCAACTGGGGGGGACAATATGCATGTTTTTGTCTGTTTTAATGCACAATTTTTTTAAAAAATGTCTTGTTTTGTCTTTTTTTTATTTTCCAAAACTTGTATTTTATCTTTTTGAATAAAATAAAATTTAATAAGAGGAACATCAAGTTTCCAAAAACAATGTTTATGATTAACATGCAAGTAAAAAGCAGTAGAAAAATATCTGATTTTTAGTAACTGGGATTTGACTTACAAAAGAGTTTCATATAAGAACATGAATGATGGACTGGAAGAAAGATGAGGGATACCAAATCTGATATGTACTTGTGGAAAGAAGGCAAATGAAGCCATAAGGATCTCAGAAAGTGAACATTCTGGTTTGGGGAGACCCCAACTCAAGGACCAGGTTCCCTTGCAGCTATCACACTTGGAGGAGAATTTGCACAGAATCTACATGAACTTCAGGGAGGGACAAATAAGCCAAGAAAGAGCTGAAAGGAGCTGCTCTTAGCCTGGAGGAAAGACCACAAGGAGAAGAGCTGAAGATCAGGAGGAGTCTGGGAGCCCTTTTCCAACTGACATAATCTCTCGGTTGGAGAAGGGAGGATATCCAAATGCCCTGGTATCTCCTCTTTGGAGCCATCATTCCCTGAGTCATTGAATTGGCCAGACCTGCTGAGATGGTTCCCCTCCTTCCCCTCCGGATTCCTTCTCCAAAGGATCTCAGATGAATGGATCCACTTAGGAACCCAATACCTGCCACAGCTGCAGCCTTGGAGACCCAAGAGCTTTACACCCTCTTTCCTTCTCCTCCTCTTCTTCCTCATTCTGGAGGAATAAGTGGCATTCATGGTCTGGACCAGAGTCTGAATTAAACTGTAATCCTGGTGAAGTGAAGAAAGATATTGACTTGTCTCCACTTAGAGAGGGCCTCATTGAGGGCGGCTGTATGTCCAGTTGTTGAGAATTGTTGTGATATAACAATGGAAATTCCATTCCTGACAATCCTTCTTTGGGATATATCTGGTGGAAAAAAGGGAACTTACTTTTATCACTCAGAGCCTCTGAAGGAGTTTTATAACTGATCTGAAAAAGC
>BHFT01004984.1:0-26844 GCA_004320025.1 Laticauda laticaudata
TCAACATCTTTTTTGTAATGTGGTGACCAAAACTGGATGCAGTATTCCAGGTGTGGCCTTACTAAGGCTTTGTAAAGCACTACTAATACTTCATGGGATTTTGATTCTATGCGTCTTTTTATACAACCCAGGATTGTATTCGCTTTTTTGGCTGCTGCCGCACATGGCTGGCTCATGTTTAAGTGATTGTCCATTAGGACTCCAAGCATATATCAAATAATGTGCTTTCCTTAGGAGATACCTAGAGCACCCATAACACAAAACTAACCATAGTGTTGGAAATGTCCAAAGTGTCTTTACAAAATAAAGAAATCTGGGATTTAGGTACTGATGTTTGGAAATTCCCTCGAATAAATCTTGCCAGCTTTCTCAAAACTGTCAGCTTCTACAAAGACTGACTCTATATGTTTCAGGTGTGAAGGAAGATTTATTGCTAATGCCTATACACAAGAATTTAGTCAACTAATGGTCAGCACTAAATTGGCTCTAAATAAGAGTCAATGGAATTCAAGAGGTTGGACTTAGACCATTTGTGAGAACATACTGACTCCAGACTAATTCCTCTCTTGACTCCACCCCAAACTCTGCCACTTCTTCTCCTACATGAGTTACTTCAAAAGTTGATATTGATGGCAACTCTATTTTTTTAAGCATAGATCCATTATTCTCTATTTCTGACTCTTTTTTCTCATTTTCTTCGCCATCACTTTTCTTCATTCCCACTATATTTTCCTCCTCCTTCAATAAATAGAGGACCAATAATAGAACACAAGTTCAGAAGAGGTCCTGATGTCAAACCATTACCAAATTGCTACCCTGCCCCATAAAATATTGCAACCCAAATAAGTGTTTCCTTGTTGATAGAGTGTATATTTCCTTGGTGCCCAACTTTTTAAATAATTATGGTTGCTAAGCTGAAGTGGGACTCTATTTGACTCAGATGAAGCTAGCTGGAAATTTAAGGTTCAAGTGTGTCTGCAATTGGTTTCGTTGGCAAAAAGAAATGGTTTACTATAATGCTGGATCAGTTACTTTGGGTGATAGATTGTGACTGATCAGGAGGGAGGGAGGAAGGGAGAGAGATACAGACAAAGGAGGAGGGAGCGAGCAAAAAAGAAAAAGAACAAGAGAGAAAAATACAGAGAGGAAAAGAGAGAAAAGAGAGAGAGAAAAGTAAGTAAAGAGAGAAAGAGAAAAAGAAACAAAGATAGAAAAGAGGAAGAGATAAAGAGAAAAGGGAGAAAAAGAGTGAGAAAAGACAGCAAGAGAAAAAAAGAGAGAAAAGAGGAAGAAAAGAGAGAGAGAAGAGAAAGGGAGAGGACAGAGAAAGAAAAGACAGAGAGGAAAGAGAGTGAAAGAGAAAAAAAGGGAGAAAAGGGAAAGAGAGAGAAAGAAAAAGAGAGAAAGGCGAAGAGGGAAGGAAGGAGAAGAAAGAAAGAGAGTGAAAGAACCTATTGATTTCCTTTTTGAGGGATATATTTCCTTTTCTTTTTGAGGGGTGGTGAGAAGGAGACTGCAATTGTCACACTGTTTTTATGATTAACCAAAGGATAGCAAGTCGGTAGCCTCTAATTCAGTTTTAACAGCTACATACATTTCTCAAAGTCTCTGATGGGTTAAACATTATGAAGATTCTGTATCTTCCTTCCTGACTTGAATCCTCTTCATTTCATGCCTTCTAGGCTCTTTTCCCACCTACCCCCATCCCTCCACCCCTGCCCATCTCCTAGAGAAAAGCCGTACTGCCTGTCAAAGGAAGAATTAATTAACCAAATCAATCAGTCAGTTTTATTAAGGAATTACAAAGCCCAAGTGCAACATCAATTATTTAGATAATGGGACATCTCAAAGCCGTTTCTTCTCCATTATTGATAAGCCACTACTCATCATCTTGACTGTTTTAGGACTTATTTAGCAGGGAACCAATCCCAAGTCTTTCAGTTCTAGTTGACGTCAATCTTCCAAAATTTTCACAACTTCTGCATGAGCCTTGGGGGTGAGGGTTGTATATTGGACTCTTGCACACCTAGCTTTTATTAGTTCTGCAAAAAAAAAACTCTCTCTTTTTTTTTTTTAAGATCAGGCTCCAAGCTGAACCTCTCACAGTTATCTATGTTTCTTGCAACTCAATAGTTCACACTGGGAAAAACCTGAAATGCAAACAGTAGGGGGGATATATTTTGCTGAAAAATATCCCTCTGCATCAACAGAGGGATAGAATCAAGATCACATGAAATGTTAATACCACTTTATAATGCCTTCGTAAGGCCACACTTGGGATACTGCATCCAGTTTTGGTCTCCATGATGTAAAAAAGATGTTGAGAGCCTAGAAAGAGTGCAGAGAAGGGCAACCAAGAGGATTTGGGGACTGGAAACTAAAACATATGAAGAACAGTTTCAGGAACTGGGTATATCTAGTTTGATTAAAAGAAGAACTAGGGGTGACATGGTAGCAGTCTTCCAATATCTCAGGGGCTGCCACAAAGAAGAGGTAGTCAATCTCCAAAGCCCATGAGGGCAGGACAAGAATCAATGGGTGGAAACAAACCAAGGAGAGAAGCAACTTAGAAGTAAGGAGAAATGTCCTGACAACTAAAACAATTAATCAGAAGAACAACTTGCTCTAGAGGTTGTGAATGCTCCAACACTGGAAGTTTTTAAGAAGAGTTAACCATTAGTCTGAAATGGTGTAGGACAGTGATGGGTAACCTTTTCGGCACCGAGTGCCCAAAGCACATACATGTACATCCCGAAAATGCAAGGCTGCTCCCTGCCCCCCTATGCATGCATCCCAGCCACCCACATGCGCCTCCCACATGTGTCCTCCTGCATGCGTGGCAGAGATTCAAAAACCAGCTGGCCAGTGGGAGGCACATACACATGTGTGGCAGAGCTGAGGTGATGGCTTGCGTGCCCTCAGAGAGGGTTCTGTGTGCAACCTCGGCATGCTTTCCATAGGTTTGCCATTATAGGTGTAGAGTTTCCTGCCTAAGGAGGGGGTTGGACTAGGAGACCACCAAGGTCCTTCCAACTCTTTTATTCTATTTCTATAGGGTATTGGAAGAGTTATTGCCTTCCCATTCTGACACCCTTGTGATGGAATTTGTAGTTACAAGGGGTAATGGAGTTAAGAGAGTGGCTAGGTAGGAATTCCTGCAGGGAAGTAAGTGACAGAGACTTGGCTGCTCCCCTAAAATCATTGAAGCCTTTATTTGGTTGTTTCCAAAAGAGTGAAGTTCATCTGGAGAGATTCTTATAAACAGTGGAGTTGAAGTCCCTGTGGATTTTACTCCAATAGTCGTTACAGACCATAGGAGGCAATGCTCATCTCCATTTCAAAGCCATTGAGCTGGTGCTGTCAGAAGAAACTTTTGTGGTCATGTGACCAGCATGATATCATTTGAGAACAGTTATTTTCCCACCAAAATGGTGCCTGTTTATCTACTTGCATTTGCATGCTTTCTGAACTGCTAGGTTGGCGGTTGCTGAGGGGAGGACAGGAGCTTGCCTTGTCATGTGGAGCTCAGGTTTTGAACCTTTCCAGCAGAAAAGCCCAGTGTCTTAATCGCTGAGCCACTGAACTGTCCTAAATAGGTGCGTAGGATTACTAGAAGTTTTGAAGAAGAGATTGGACCACCATTTGTCTGAAATGGTATAGAAATGGTATCGGGTCTCCTGCTTGAGTAGGGGTGTTGTTCTTGTGTTGTTCTATTCTATTCCATTTCAAACAAGTGGTTGCCCAATTTCTTCTTTTATTTCTTCTGAAACATCTCCAACAACATTGCCAACTAAAAGTTTAGTTTAATTTCTAAACAAGGCCTGGCATCTCCATGCTCTAAGATTCCAAAATCGCTTTTAGGTGGCCATCGTTTGTATAGATTTTATTCTTCTACTTGATGAAGAGCTCCTGATGGAAGGCACCTCTCTGAAGGTGAGCTTCTTCATATGGAGCTGCTCTCTGAAATAACAATGAGATTGTCAGCTTGTTCGTGTAGCATAATCATTATTGGGGGCCTTGATCTTTGTCTGGGACAGGTTTTGAATAGCTGAAAGACAAACGGGTTTCCCATCGGTATTTTAATTCCACAATTGTTGCCTGTTCATTAGAAGAAGCTAAACACAGGAGACACGCGAGTAAATGGAGGCTCTTTTATTCTCATTTTTTCTCAATTTGTCTCCCACTGCATTGTTTCTCCTGCCAACCTCTTTTTCCAGACATGTCCAATTTCTCTTTGTTTCCTGCACCTCTCATTTATTTTTTAGTGTTCTGTGCACCACACTTTCTTCCTGACGAACTCATTACGGCTGTACTAATGAACCTCCCATTTCTTAACAGCGGAGTTGTTATAAAACTCAGGAGCTTTCATCAGTGCTTAAAAGGGGATGTTGGTGCATTAACAGCAGGGGAACAGCACTGATTTACATCAACTTATGTCATGAAGAACGGCAAGAAGACAAGAGGAAACAATCAGAGCTTCAATGTAATTTCCTGTTTCTGAACTGTGTCTCTGCTTCTGAAGAGTAATTTCAAACTTCAGGCAATTTCTGTAACATGTGAAGCTGATGTTTATGCCTCTTAAAAAACATAAAGTGGTCAACAAGAAGATCTCCATGTCAAGTTTCTGTAGTTTTACTGAAGACTTTAGAAGCCACCTAATGTTCGGGCCCAGCCTTAGTAGAAGCAAGAAACAGACTCCTTGTCACGAAAAAACCCTCTTTATTTTACCTTTTGTGAATGAGTTGCATTCACCCACCAAAAAGTCCAGGCAATAATCCTTCAAATAGTTAATTGTAGCAACAGACCTTATCAGTTCCTAGCAATAATTGCAAGACTCTGGTCTCCCAGCCAAAAGGTTGCATGAAATACAATGAGCAAAATCTCTGTGGCAAGAAGCACAATGAGCAAAATCTTCAGAAAGACAAACTGTCGTCTCCTACAACAACCACCCCCTTTTCCTTTTATTTATTCCCCAGCCAGGGAGGGGCCATTCAGCATCCACATTTGTTTTGCTTCCTGAGCTGACTCCTTGTCCTCCATTGTTCCCCTCTTCTGACAACTCTGTGAATACCTGCATCTGGAACAGGCCCCAGCTGTTCTTCCTCCTCACTCATAGTAGCCTCCAAAGGCAGCTTCCTCTCCGGTGGCTGGGAAATGTTGGACATCCCTGGCTTTACCTCTGTGTCCAACACAGAGCATCCATCAGAGCCTTCCTCAGACTCCAGAACTGGCCCAACCTCCCCAACCTCCTTATTGTCCGATTCTGCCACCAGCTCTGCTGGCAGCTGGTGGGCCACAACACCTAATTCAGTTTATCTGCTGAGGCTTATATGCACCATAACTAGGTGGACTTGATGGCAGAACACAGAATATCAGACAGGACTTAACTATTCTTTTTCTTTCTAGCATATTCCCGCAGATGCAAGGTCCCCTTTTCAGATCATTGAATGACACTTTGCGTGGTTGGCTACATATCTGGGATGAAGGCCAGTGGCTTGCATGTCTTTGTTGATGGTGTCACACCATCTCTTTTGGACAACCACGAGGTCACTGGCCATTGACTTCTAGTTGGTAGGCTATCTTGGCAATGGTGGAAGGTGCTCTGTGGGCATGTCCATAGCAGTGGAGTCAGCCTTCTCTCATCTTCTCTGTAATTGGTGGCACACCAAAATACTGTCAAATGGTGTCATTTGTTCTGTGGTCAAGAAGAGAGATGCCAAATATCCAATGGAGCATTCACATTTCTATGGCATAGAGATAGCTTTTGGTCTCTGTTCTTGCTGCCCAGCATTCAGTGTCATACAGTGCAACAGAGTGGATGGTTGTCTTGTAAATCTTAGATTTAAGACAGGCTGGCATTCATCGGTCACATAACACACCAAATGCCAACTTGTCTTAAATCTAATATTTTATGTTCCTGCATAACAATTAAGCACCCTGGAAATAAGGAGAAATTTCCAGACAGTGAGAGAATCAACCAACAGAAAAATTTCCCTCCAGAATTTTGGGTGCTTCATCACTGGAGGTTTTTAAGAAGAATTTGAACAATCATTTGTTCATAAGAAACCTCTGTGGCATAGTGGTTAGATTTCAGTACTGCAAGCTACTTCTGCAGCCAGCTGGCTACAATTTGGCAGTTCAAATCCCACCAGGCTCAAGGTTGACTCAGCCTTCAATCCTTCCGAGGTGGGTAAAATGAAGATCCAGATTGTTGGGAGCAATATGCTGACTCTGTAAACTGCTTAGAGAGGGTTGTAAAGCACCGTGAAGTGCTATATAAGTCTAAGTGCTATTGTAGAAGCACGGGAAAAGAGAGACTCGAGACCAGCGTAACTTCAGCTCTTTATTAAAGATATAGATCTGTGCTGGACCTGCAAGCCGCGGCAGCCCTTCTTATAGAGCTTGCCGGCAGCTTGCATCCAATGACAGCTTTCTGAATCTCCTGCGATCGGCGCAGCCAATCGCGGTTGATTCTTTACTCACCAATCACTGTCGTTATTTCATCAGTGCGGTCGTATTAACCAATCAGGTGAGGGCATTTCAAGAATGCTAATATGGAACACCCCTCCCCTCTTGGTTTGGTCCATCCTATGTAACTTAGTCCCATAGGTAGGTGGGGCTTTTAACCTGCCTACTTGACCTGCGCAGCTCAGTTGTTGCTTGGTCTTCAGCCGGTTCGGATGGGATCTTTGTCACTCCTGCTCTTCTGTATGGAACTGTCTGGAAGGGTGAGTCAGGCCTTTCGCTGCAACCCCCACCCGGTCTATTGGGGTCGGTTGAGTTGTCAGCTTCTCTGTTCCCGGCCAGTCTTTCCGGGCTGGTTGAACTGGCTTAGCCATTTCTTCCAGGTGAGGTTCCGCGTGGGTCGTCTTCTGCTGGTTCCCTTCTGCTGCCTTCGTTTGCTGGTAAGTGTTGTTGGTTTCTTTTCCTATTTATTGTGTTGGTGGGGATTGCTCGCGGTTTTTGTGATTGTCGTGGGTTCGGTTTTTGCCGCTGTGCTGTGGAGGATTTTTCCTCCTTCCTTTTTGGTAATTGTTTGGGTTTTCTCCCCCTCCTCTAGTTTTTTTTATTAAGTTCTTTTTGTGGAAGTTTGTTGCTCTTACTCGTATTGTTGGAAGTTGTTCATCATCTGTTGGCGTTTGATATTGTCGTTTCCACATTCCTTCATCCTCCGTTTCTTAGCCGGTATGATCAGGGGACCTGTCACCTGGTTATCTTGGGAAGGTTACCCAGAAGCGGGTCCCCTGCAAGTTTTTAGCATAAACTGTGTCCCCGAATTAAATTTGTGCGGTACCTGCTAGATGGAGTCTGGTGGTTTTTTCAGATTAATTTGGGTGCAGTCTTGTCATAGGTGGGATCAGAGTTTTTCTTTCCCATGGAGAGCTCTGCAAGGGCTTTTGTTGGTTTTGAGTTGGGGTTTTATATGTTTGTATTGCTTGCGTAATTATTTTTTCATGCATGCTCCCTGCGTCCTTTTTTCCGAGGCGTCTTTCGTGTATCTGACCTTTCGTCGCCACCCGTTCGCCGCCAGATCAGCGCGCTGGTAAATGCATGCTATATGCCCCATTCAGCGAGAAATTGTTCCCAACACACACCCGTGAATTGTGGTCCGTTGTCTAGAGACTAGATTGTCTGCGGTAGTCCATGGGTGGCAAAAAGCTTAGGTAAGTTTTTTTTATGACTGCCTTTGTTGTGGTAGATTGCAATGCGTCTTACCGCCCAATCAGTTGGAGTTAAGGCGTCAAAACTGTGATTAAAAAAGGTGTTCCTTTTTGTGGTCCCGCAAAGTCTATGTGCACCCTTTGACAATGCGCCCCCTGGGTGTTTTTCCACTCGAGTGGTTGGTCCGGAGGGAGGGTTTTGTGTGGATCTTTTGACATTTATCACATGTTCCACCCATGGTCTCAATGGTTTTTGTCCATCCCAGGCCACCCAAACCATAGCTTCTGGCCAGGGAATTTTCATCTTTACGATGCCTGGATGTCCTCTTGCAGCAGTGTGCAATATTCTCGTTTTCAAAATGGGTTTGTGGCAACCATACTCTTTCAAACCCATAAAATACATCCCTTTTGGGAAAAATAGTCTAGTCTGCAGTTTCTGGAAAGTTTAAACTGGTCACTACTCTTGGTTTTTCTAATCACCCTTTTTTCTATCCAGCTCAAAAACCCGTGGCCAGTTTCCCATCTTTGGATTGTCTTCTCTAGCAATGTCTTGTGCAGTCCATTGGCGGTTGGGGCATTGCTCTATTTGCAGGGTGGGTTGGGGGTGCATTAGGTCATCCTTCTGGATCCGGGCAAGGGGGACACGGCTTATTGCATGCATGCCAAAGATGCTTTGCAGGTGATGTATTAGATGGGTAGTTGTAGGCGGCAAAGGAACTCGGAACCACCTGGTCATCCGGGTGACCAAGATGTTTAGGGGTGGCCTTGTTTTCCTGCCGGATCCCCAGGAGTGGTTTGTGATTCAGTGATAAGGGTGAATTCCTACCTTGTACACGTATTCGCGTGACCGCTTTGCTAGTGCCTCCTTGTTGACCTGGCTATATAGGGTCCTTTCTCCCTTTGATAATGTCTTAGAGAAGTATGTAAATCGGTGCTTTCTCTCCCATCTGCAGGAGTATGGCCTCAAAGTTATGGCTTCCGATGCCGAATGGTGGAGGGTCGCAGAGTCACCTTTAAGTGGTAGAGTTTCGCGTGTAATTGGGATTGGGACTGATTTTTGATGTGAGAGAGAATCTTTTATTTTCTGGAATGCGGCTTTCTCCACTTGCCCCCAGGAAACCGGGTGGCTGTTTTGTCGAGTAACCTTATGGCTGAGGTTTCCACCGCGTCCCGTTGCCTTTTGTGTGGCAAAAAAACCCGTAAAAGGTTAATTAGTCCTAGGAAAGCTTGTTAACTCTGCTTATATTTGTGGTCTTGGGGCTTCCTTTATCGCTTTAATCTTTTTTTCCTCTGTGGGTGGGAATTCTGTCTTTTATCAAACTAGGTATCCCAGGAAAACTCTACTTTTTCAGTGCATAGCTGGCCCACTTTTTCTTTTTTTACTTTTATTCCTGCATTTTTTAAAATTCTTGCAGGGAACTTTCCTGAGGCGGTCTCCCAATTGTCTTTTGTTTTCTGGCTGCTTACCAAGAACATCATCGAAAATTGGCACCACTCCTTTTATGCCTTTGTACTACATTGTTACCATTTCAGCTCTGGAACACCCCTGTTGCCACGCTGACTCCCAAATTGAGGGTTTTTTGCAAGGAAAGCCCCCTGTGGGTCACGATGGTTTTGCACTTTCTGCAGTCTCGGTAATCAACTGGAAGCTGTTGGGTTATTGCGCTGCCACCAGGTCAAGCTTCGTGAAACTTTTCCTCCCCTAATGAGTTGTAGGAGGTGCTTACCACCGGAACTGGGTATGCACTCTGTTGCAGTGCCATTATTTAAGGGTTGCCTTGTAGTTCACCACAAATTCTACTGACCCATCTGGTTTTATTGGGTGACTATTAGGGTCTCCCACATGCATGAATCTATTGGCTCCAGACCCTTTGCACAATGCTTCATCGATTTTAGCTTGAGTGCGAATGGAACTCGCCTCGGGTTAAATGGATTGGGGCAATATTGAGATCACATAATTGATACTGGGGACCCGAGATTTACCTAATTGTCCATCGAAAAACCTTCTTGAAGTCCTTCATGAGTTCCTCCTCCCAGTTCTGTTTTCCTCGACTTATGGTTGATACCCGTTCATCTTGGTTTCCTAAGGGCAACGAACCCATTCCCAGTCCCAGCAGGCTTGGGCAGTCTCTGTCCACACATGGTTGTGAAGTTACTTTCCCCATGGTTCTTGAAAGTAACATACAGAAGGGTCCATTCCTATTTACGGGGATTCTGTGTTCCCTGTGATAGTCTTTTAATGGTTAGTTTCTGGTGTCTCCTGCTCTTGTTTTTTGGAAGCTGGCACTAACCTCTTAAATGGTTGTCCCATGATACCATGGAAGAGGTAGGAATCCGGAAAATCCCCTTCCATGTTGCATGGCTTTGCCTTAGATGCTGACCTGCACGTGCAACCTTTATGGCGTCGGTGTTGTTTTGAGTGCCTCCGATGGTGACTGTTTTGTTTGTCTCTCTCTCTCCGTCAAGCTTCTCTGAGCCGCATGCTTTGGAACCTCACGGCTCCAATGGTTTTCTCTATGGTTTGTCCCAGTTCCTATGGGCGTATTGCTCACCATCGGCCTTGGGCTTGTGTAGTTTTGTTGTTGTGGCAGACCTTGGTGACGTGCCCCCGTTTCTCATAGTATGGGCCAAATGCGCTCTAAGAACCCGGCACTCTGAACGGGGGCGGGGTTGCCGCCACATCCCGCACATGAAAACCCGACTTACGAACCTCTCCACTCCATCGGTCTTTGCTCTGCCTTACAATCTGTGGATTCTCATCCTCGTTCTCATATTGGGGGAGGAATTCAATGTCCCACTGGTTTGTGCTGTTTGTGGCTTTGTGACCAAACCTCGGGTCTTTTCTCTGTGATGAATTGGGCTTTCGTGAAGTGTATTTTTGCCGGTCCCTTGGCGTTTCATTTGCCGCATTCTTGGTCGCTGACTTCTTTTTGTGGCCTCGGCTTGCGGTGGCTTCCAGGGTGGGCCTCCAGTGGACCGTAATGTCTGCCCGACCATTAGTCTGCTCTGGAGTATGGAGTCCTCTTACCGAGAAACCAACGTGGTCTCTCAGCAGAGCTCTCTGTCCCAATGTTGGAGAAACGAACCGCACCCCTGATGTTTCTTAGGCTGCCATGAAGTCCCCGATGGCTCTTCTGTTCCTTCTGATCCTGTCGGTAAGAAACTCATGTCTCCCGATTAGGTGGAACAGCGGGGCATAAGTGGTTTCGGAGTAGCCGATCTAAGTCTGGCCATTGCCATCTTTTTACGTCTTCGGGCTTGCCAACGCTTTGGCCATCTTGAACCACTGTGGGCCCGTGAGGGTTTCAGGGAACACAGTCTCTTTCCCTGTGGGTCATTTTGCATCTTTCAAGTTGTTGCTCTCATAGGAACAGATAGGAATCGATATCGATATATATTCCCAGTCCTCAAGTTGCCTCATCGAAGGGTGCGGCGGTGGCGAGTTGCTTGGCGGCCATCTCATCGATTTGTTCAGCCTCGGTTGCCACGTGGCTCGACTGTTTTCTCTTTATCTCAGTATCCCACCTTCATTGCCAGTTGTAGAAGCGCGGAAAAGAGGGACTCGAACCAGCGTAACTCTCAGCTCTTATTAAGGTATAGATCTTGTGGCTGGACCTGCGAGCCTCGGCAAGCCCTTCTTATAAAGCTTGGCTGGTGGCTGCATCCAATGACAAGCTTTCTGAATCTCCCCGCGATTCAGCGCAGCCAATTCGGTTGATTCTTTAATCACCAATCACTTGTCATTCTTTCGTCAATCACAGTGTGGTCCGTATTAACCAATCAGGTGAGGGTATTCCAAGAATGCTAATACGAACAGCTATTTGCTACTTGTCTGAATTCTGGCGAAATGGTCTGGGGGGGGGGTCTCTCCTGCTTGAGCAGTGGATTAGACTAGAGGGCCTCTAAGGTCCCTTCCAACTCTGTTATTCTGTTATCCTTCAGATCCCGAATTTAAGGCATGATCTGGGATGATGAATGAGGAAGAAATGCAGCTTTGATGTGCACCTGTTTGACCCCTGCACCTTCATTATTTTTACCTTCTGCAACCAGTCCCATCAAATGTGCCTTAAACCTCTGTTTCCTAGGACTGCAAATTCATCTTGAGCTGACTGAAACTCCAAAAAGCACCTATCTGCCAATATTTTAAGGCCTACGCAAAACACGGGTATTATCATTAATAACTGGTGCTGTTTATTTGCATGATTGACTCAGAAATAGAAACTTGGCAGTATTAAGCTCATACAGAGCCTAATGTGTGTTGCTCAAAAGTGCAATTCAGGAGTCTTCATTTCACTTCTTTAAATTAAAGGGGGAAAAAAGGTGTAGGAAAAAAAATCTCAAAAGTTCATTGGAGCAAGTAAGAAATGGAGAAGTTATTGCATGCCACCGAGATGGGAAAGGAACATATTTGCAAAAAAGTACACCCCTCCCTGTTCCATGCTTTTGTCAACAAAACTGCCATCAAAATAAATGGGGATAGGAGAGGGCAGCGAAGCATACAGCAACCCAGTAATTATCTGTAGTTATTGGTCTTATTATCTCTCCAAATGTTTGCTAAAAATTCTATTGGGCGACCATCTGGCCTGGGAAATTTATCTGTAGGTTGCTTGTAGCTTCTCTTTGCCTTCTCACACATTCTCACCATCTCCCTCTTGATTTTTCTCAGATTTGTTTTCCTTCCCTAATTCGAACAGAATAGCAGAGTTGGAAAGGGACCTCAGAAGTCTCCTAGTCCAACCCCCTTGCTCAAGCAGAATACCATACCATACCATTTCAAAGAAATGGCTGTCCAATCTCTTCTTGAAAACCTCCAGTAATGGAGCATCCACTGCTTCTGAAGACAGGCTGTTCCACTGATTAATTGTTCTCACTGTCAAGAATAGAATAGAAAAGAATAGAATAGAATAGAATAACAGAATAGAGTAGGAGTAGAGTGGGAGTGGAATAGAATAGAAGTAGAGTAGGTGTAGAGTAGAATAGAATATGAGTAGAATAGAATAAAGTAGAGAAGGAATAGAATAGAATAGAATAGAATAGAATAGAATAGAATAGAATAGAAGTCGGAGTAGAATAGAGTGGAATAGAATAGAATAGAATAGGAGTAGAGTGGGAGTAGAATAGAATAGAAGTAGAGTAGGAATAGAAGTAGAGTAGGAGTAGACTAGTGTAGCGTAGAATAGAATAGAAGTAGAATAGAAGTAGAATAGAAGTCGAGTAGGAAGAGAAGAGAAGAGAAGAGAAGAGAAGAGAAGAGAAGAGAAGAGAAGAGGAGAAGAGAAAACATGGAATGGAATAAAGTAGAGCAGAACAGAACAGAAGGAAAGGGAAGGGAACAGAACAGAACACAGTTGGAAGGGGCTTTGGAGATCTTCTCGTACAACATCCTGCTTGAGTAGGAAACTCATACCATTTCAGACAAACGGCTGACCAGTCCCCTCTTTAAAACTTCCAGTGTGGGAATAACCACACCTCCTGAAGGCAAGCCATTTCCCTGGTTGTTAGGAAATTTCTCCTCACTTCTAGGCTGCTTCTCTCCCACATTGTTTTCCTTCCGTTGCTTCTTGTCCTGCCTTCAGGTGCTTTTTGAGAAGAGATTGACCCCCATGCCTCTTTTGCTCTTAATTTACTTAGTCTAACAGGATCCCTGATCTTTCCCTTTGACTTCTCTACCTCCATTGCTTTCGGCTTCTCCCTTGCCACGTTTCAGCGAGCTGCCCCCTTTGCAAAAACACTGTCAGTTTTATTACCACCGCTCTGCTACCGCAAATATCATTTTTCCCATTCATGCCATAATAAATAATTCAACACAGTGGCATCAATAACGGCAGACCAGTTGCTTTGCTTAGATCCCATCTGCAGCTTGCTGTGAAGGTCATTACAGCACCAAATTGCTAATTTTCTCTCCCCCTGCACCCCACCCCCTCCCCACATGCACAAACCCTCCTCCCAGGTTTCAGGATTGAACTTGGATCAATTGCAACTCAGATTCTGGCCATGGACGCAACTGAGAGGAAACAGCTCGCCTTTAGCTTCTCCATAGTTTTTTTTTTTTTTAATGGAAATATATATGCGGATAGTNCAGCTCGCCTTTAGCTTCTCCATAGTTTTTTTTTTTTTTAATGGAAATATATATGCGGATAGTCCAACAACTGTTTAGATTCTTTATCGTTATCCCTTATCATTATATATTGCTAATGAGGCAGTCAGGAGAAAGTTGTAAATATTGTGAAATATGTGGCAGAGCTCAGCTTGCTATCACACTGACACAACTAGGGGGCAGAGGAACTGGAGAGGCATAGAAAAGGAGAGAAGCCATGGATAATTTTGCAAATGTTTTGGTTTCCAACTTTCATAATGCCCAGCCGTGGACCACATTAACTGAGGTTTCATGGAAGTATATGCCAGAACATCTGGAGAGCACTAAGCTATTTACTCCTGCTTTAAGTAATTGCCATCCATCCTATTTATTTTATTTTATTGGATTTTTTTATCTTGACTTTATTACTTTAAAAGTAACTCCAGGTAGCAAATGTATTCAATTCTCCTTCTTTCCTCCTCCTCTTTCCCCCACAACAATCCTATAAGTGAAGTTGAACTGAGAATTAGTGACCGTCCAAAAGTCACCCAACCAGATTTTATGCCTAAAGTGGGATTTAGAATTCACAGTCTCCTGGTGACTGACTCAAAGGTACCCCACTGGCTTATAGAATAGAATAGAATAGAATAGAATAGAACAGAACAGAACAGAACAGAACAGAACAGAAATAAAATTCTTTATTGGCCAAGTGTGATTGGACACACAAGGAATTTGTTTTGGTGCATATTTATGCCTAAAATGGGACTAGAACTCACTGCCTCCTGATGATTGGCCCAAAGATATCTAGTTGGCTTTCATGTCTAAAGTAGAGCTAGAATGGCCCAAAGTCACCCCACCAGTTTTTGTGTCAAAAGTGGGACTAGAACTTACAGTCTCCTGGTTTCTAGGCCAGCACCTTAATTACTATGTCAAAATGGCTCTCTTCTTCCTCCTTCTGGAGGGAACACACTTCCAAAATTCTTAGATCTCCAGAATAATGAAAGGTATTCTAGGAATTTCAGGAAAATTATGTTCCGTCCCTCTTGAGAACATGCAGTGACTACTTTTGTCTCATATGATTTTGTGTCTTCTTCTTCTTCTTCTTCTTCTTCTTCTTCTTCTTCTTCTTCTTCTTCTTCTTCTTCTTCTTCTTCTCTTTCTTCTTCCTCTTCCTCCTCCTTCTCCTCTTCTTATCCTCCTCCTTTCTTCTTCCTCCTTCTTCTTCCTCTTTCTTCTTCTTCATTCAATATTTTTTGCTCGGAATCAATGAAGCATATTCTTCTATAAAAATGTACAATGCAACTATGCAGCTACAGAGACATTCACTGGAGGACAATATATGTGGGTTAACACTGGGAAAGGGTCAGAGAAAGATAACAGGGCCGCCTTCTCAAGAATTGTTCCTGGCATTAAAAAAGATTAATTAAAACCCAGTGAAAATGCTGGCATTGTTTCCTTTGTCTTTTGGGTCACGGCCTGCATAATATTCTTGGTTTCCATTGGTGCCAAAGATAATCAGCATGCTTTCAGAATTCAAGATATTCACCTTAATTATTCACTGGCATTTAAGAGTCACACTTCTGAGTTGCACTCAAAAGAAATACATTTCCACACACAGTGACATACAAAAAAGTTGGTGGTTTCTAAAGAATAACAAATCTAATATTGGGTAGGCCATCTAGAGAAAGAGTATTGTTGGCTCTCGAACAGGACTTCCATTGTATTAGACAGTGGTGGGATTCAATTTTTTTTTACTACTGATTCTGTGGGTGTGGCTTGGTGGGCATGGCAGGGGATGGATGCTGTAAAATCTCCAGTCAGAGGTGGTATTTGCTTGTTCTCAGAACTACTCAAAATTTCTGCTACCGGTTCTCCAGAACTGGTCAGAACCTGCTGAAGACCACCTCTGGTATTAGAGCAGGGATCCCTAACCCCCAGGCTGCTCTACTGGTCCTTAAGCAATTCATAACTGGGCCACAGAAGTGGTAGGAGAGCATATGCACATGTGTGTATCCCTGCTTGCCTGAGCAGAAAGCGAGCGTATGGACACATGCTCCATTTCCGTGAGAGGTGCATGTTCCCATCACTCATTCAAATGGAGCTGCATGCTCAGACAGAACAATCCCCTCTCCACCAGACTACAAAGCTGGAAAAGTTGGGAACTCCTGTATTAAAGGGGAGGAAAGCTATGGCAAGTCTAGACAGTACACTAAAAAGCAGAGACATCACTCTGCCAACAGAATGGCATAGAGTCAAGTTTTCCCAGTTGCAATGCATGGCTGTGAAAGTTGGACCATAAGGAAGGCTGAGCACCAAAGAATAGAGGCCTTTGAACTCTGGTGCTGGAGAAGAACTCCTGTGAGTCCCTTGGACTGCAAGGTGATCCAACTGGTCAGTTCTTGAGGAGATCAACCTGACTGCTCTTTAGAAGGCCAGATACTGAAGATGAAACTCAAAAGACTTTGGACACCTAATGAGAAGGAAGGACTCACTGGAGAAGAGCCTAATGCTGGGAACGATTGAGGGCAAAAGGAGAAGGGGACAACAGAGAATTAGGTAGCTGGAATCACTGAAGCAGTAGGCATCAGCTTAAAATGGACTCCAGAAGATGGTAGAGGACAGGATGGCCTGGAGGAACATTGTTCATGGGGCTGTGATAGGTTGGACACAACTTTGCAACTAACAACAGCTGTATTAAAGAAGCTTAAACCACGTCCACTTATTTAGAAGACCTCAGAGCACATGGTCTGAACTGCAGCCTTCTATGGCAGGAGTGTCAAACTGAAGGCCCACAGGCTGGATCCAGCCTGTTGGGCACTTGGATCTGGCCCATAAGACCAACCTGGAAACAGTGAACAACCAGCCCACATCTCTCCTAAGCTCTGTTTTTACTGCCTGAGGGTTCCAGGAAGTTGTCACAGCTGAAAATGGAGCTCAGGAGTCTGTTTTCACTGGCAGAGCACTTGGGCTGTCACAGGTGCCCCCAACATGATTGAGGTCACCCCTGGCCATGCCCACCCTGGTCCCTTGAGGTCAAACACAACCCTGATGTGGCCCTCAATGAAATCGAGTTTGACACCCCTGTTCTAGTAGAAGAGATCTCCAAATTATCTCAATGTATAAACAGCATGTCCAGATAAAATGTGTTCCAAGTCTTCCCCATGCAGTCATTCTGTTTTCTAATATATACCTAAAGGGTCATTAGAGCATATTTATTAGATAGGACAAAGAACAATAGGATTGGAAGGGATTTTGGAAGTCTTCTAATCTTATTCCTTAACCAAGGCAGGAATCCTTATACCATTTTAGACAAATGCCTATTTCATCTCTTCTTTAAAAAAAAAAAAAAAACCTCCAGTGATGGAGCACCCACAACTCTGGGAGGCAAGCTTTTCATAGAACATAGAATAATCGAGTTGGAAGGGACCTTGGAGTCTTCTAGTCCAACTCTCTTTTCAAGCAGGAGGCCCAAAACTAGTGGTGACAAACCTTTTCGGGCTCCTGTGCCAAAAATTGTGCATGCGTTAGTGTGCGCACACTCACATGCCAGTGAGTGTGCACACACCCCCATGCACACACCCCCATGCCTCCTGTGTATGCACGTGCAATCCCCACCACCACCACCCACCACCTCCTTACCTGCACTGCTCTCAAAGCTGATTTTTCAGCTGGTTTGTGGTCTTTTTCAGCCTCCCAGAGGCTTGGAAAAAGCCTCTGGAAGACTTTTCAGGCTGAATAATATGCCCGTTTCATCACTTCCGGTATTACAGGAAGTGACAAAATGAGCCTATTTGTCCTGAAAAGCCTTGCAGAGGCTTTTTCCATGCCTCTGGGAGGCCAGAAAAAGGCCTTAAGACAATCAAAACAAATCAGTTGTGAGGAATGTGCATGTGCAGTGAGGTAAGTTTGTCTGTGGCTCGTGTGCTGGCACAAATGGCTCTGCTTGCCACTTGTGGCATGCATGCCATAGGTTTGTCATCATAGCCCTATACCATTTCAAACAAAACGGCATCCAGTATCTTCTTTAAAACCTCCAGTGATGAAGGCAAGCTATTCCGTTAGTTGATTGCTCTCACTATTAGGACATTTCTCCTACTTTTAGGTTGTTTCTCTCCTCATTTGGTTCATTTCCATCAGTTTCCATCCACTGTTTATTTTGAGGATGGATTGTAAGTCACTTGCTCCAAGTCTGTTGTAACTTTGAAAGTTCATTAGGCAACTGCTTATATATATGTGAAGGACAACCTATAATGTTATTTTTTTTAACCTTTGCAGTCCATTGGGGGTCTCTAATTTCCCTTCCATTCTTCCCATTCTGACATTAGAACATCTTGTAAGCAAGAGATAAATGTATAAAGCTGTTTTTATTTGGTTTTGAATCAAAACTAAAAGCATTTGCTTCTCTTTGGAACAGGTACATCGCATTGTACAAATCCCAACCGCAGGCTGGAACATTTTGTAAAAATAAAAATAGAATTAAATCTCCCTCTGCTGATGGATCTTTTCCCCTTTCTTTTAAAATATGCATTATTGCTTAACCTCAAATATCTCGCAAGACCTCATTAGGGCTAGCTTTTTGCTTACACAACATATCGTTTTAGAGAAGCAGTACTTTGATGTCCTGTAATTTTATTTTTTTGTAGATCCTGAATTCATCCATTGATTTGGCTCCTGCTCTGTTATCTCTCAATATGCACGCGGCCCAAGGCATCAACAGAAAACGGCTGCAAATAACAAGAGCTTAGTTGCTTAGGAATTAATGAAAAGGGACCTCGCTTTCTTTCTTTTTTCCATGTGAAAATCATTAGTACAGCACAGCTTGAAGATATGAAGAGATCAGGGACTTAGGAGAGACACCACATGGGATGCATAAAAACTGACGTAGAACCAAGTTATCCCACTAATTCCTCCAGTAGCTTGTTTATTTGTTTGTTTTCTCCATCCCACCCCTGCTATATAAGATCCATAATTAGAAATGGGAACAACTGAGTTAGAGACCTTTTGTGTTCAGATTGTGCAACGTATCTTGTTCCTGACCTTTCAACGGAGAGTATCCGTTTCCTTGGGAAGCTACACACGTCTGTGGTTGATATATTTTTGCATATGATAAAGAATAAGAGAGTTGGAATGGACATTGGAGATTGTCAAGTCCAGTGGTCACCAACCAGTAAGCCAGGGAGTGGTCTGCAAGAAAATGTTGGTGATCCACAAAGAAATGTCACCCCCAAAGCAATTAATGCAGGCTGTGCGGGAACACAAGGCTGTGCCACCCACATGGCCTGTGGGAACACAAGGCTTGTGTCGCTTGTATTGAGAACAAGTAGTGAGGGGAAGGGGAAAAGGGTGGAGCGGGGAAACTTGCCTCACTCACCTTAAGCTCCTGACCTGGCCATTGCACTGCTTCTTTACACTTCTTCTGCTTGTGGCTGCCTGCAAGGAAAGCAGCAAAAGTCTTTCTTTCTCTCCCCCAAAGTCTTTGTGATCATGCAAGGCATCCTACTCCAAGAGGCTGCACTGGTGTGACAAGTCTCACAAAGACTCATTTCTGGTGGAGTTTGGGGGAGAGAAAGAAAGACTTCTGCTGCTTCTGCTGCTTTCCTTGCATGAAGCCAAAAAGTCTCTCTCTCTCTCTCCCCAAGAGAACGGAGCTGGAGATGGTATCCTGTGATCTTAAATAAAAAATGATTGATCGGTAGGAAAACAGGGTGGGGAATTTTCCTGCAGACATTTTTTGGGATTTTCCCAGGGTCTCTGGTCCACGAGATTTAAAATTATGAGTTTGGTGGTCCCTGAGGTCCAAAAGGTTGGCGACCCCTGGTCTAGTCCAGGGGAGGGATTCAGCTGGTTTGGATTGGTTCAGGTGAACCAGTATTTCCATTTATTAGTTGGCTCCACCCACCCACCCCTACCCTAGTCTGTCCTATATTTCTATGTTTTGCAGCCCAGCTGATTCACACGGCATAGCAGATTGCCATACCTCAGCTGTTTTACTCACTGGGGCTGCAGCAGAAGGTAAGTTTTAGAGTTAAAAATGAGCAGTTTTCCTGTGTGCAGGAAGCAAACTGGTTGTTACAACAGTTGAATCCCACCATTGGCCTAGTCCAACCCATTACGCAAGCAGAGAACCTGTACCAGATAGAGTTGTCCAATCTCTTCTTAAGAATCTTGATCCCTAAATACACTGAAGGAGCAGGAGAAAGCTTTTGCATGCTTAAATGTGTGTGAATGAGGCTAAATCCTATCATAATTCTTGTCTCAGAAAAAACAATTCAATTCAGAATAACAGAGAAGTACCCTGGAAGTCTTCTCGTCCAATCCCTTGCTCAACCAGGAGAACCTATACCATTCCAGACAAGTGGCTGTGTCTTCTTAAAAAACTCCAGTGATGGAGCATCCACAACTTCTAGAAGGAAGCTGTTCCACTGATTGATTGTCCTCACTGTCAGGAAATGATTCCTTAGTTCTATGTAGGTTCTCTCCTTGATGGGTTTCCATCTATTGCTTCTTGTCCTGCCTTCAGGTGCCTTGGAGAATAGGTAGACCCCATCTTCTTTGTGGTAGCCCTTCAGATATTGGAAGACTGCTATCATGTCACCCCTAGTTCTTCTTTTTGTTAAGCTGGACTTAGTTCTCTTGATCAGCATATGGTTTAGTTTCTGGGTGGTTTTAGAAAACCAATGTGATTCAGGGTGTTGGATTTGGAATAAGACAAATCTAATTACAATCCTGGGACTCTGGATTACCACTGATAATAACACCGAATAACAGAATAATAGAGTTGGAAGGGACCTTGGATATCTTCTAATCCAGCCCCCTGCTCAAACAGGAGATCTTAAACCATTTCAGACAAATGGCTGTCCAATCTCTTCTCAAAAACCTCCAGTGTTGGAGCACGCAAAACTTCTGAAGGAAAATTATTCCACTGATCAATTGTTCTAATGGTCAGGAAATTCTTCCTTAGTTCTGGGTTGCTTCTCTCCTTGATTAGTTTCCATCCGTTGCTTCTTGTCCTGCCTTCAGGTGCTTTTGGAGAGTAGGTTGACCCTCCACTTCTTTGTGGCAGCTTCTCAAATATTGGATCAGTCACCCCTCGTCCTTTTTTTCACTATGCTTCACATATTCAATTCCTGCAACGATTATTCACATATTTTAGCTTCCAGATAGCAAGACTGCTATCATGTCACCCCTCTTGATGCACCATTGATTTCCAAGCATTCCACCATGTTTTCCCAAAAATACAACCTACCCTAAAAGTAAGTCCTAGTTTGATTTTTACATGTTGCCCAATATAAACCCTACCTCCAAAACAAGCCTGAATTAAGACCCTGCCCACTCCAAAGAGCAAGGGTAAAAATTAAGCTAGGATGGGGATGTGGGAACTGGCCTACTACTTACCTTCAGACAGTTGCAGCCAGGCCTCGCACACCCCAGCACCTTCCTTGCTGGCCCATTTCTTCTGCAGCCAGCAAGGCTTTCCTAAAGGCCTCTGCAGCCAATAATATTAGCTGCAGAGGCCTTCAGGAAAGCCTTGCCAGCCTTGCTGGTCACAGAATAAGTTACTGAAGACCTCTGAAAGCAAAAAGGAGCACAGGGGAGATGTGCACAAGTGAGGTGAGTCAATAGATGACATACCCTATCTGAAAATAAGACTTGGTGCCTTTTTTGGTGGGAAAAAATATAAGACAAAGTCTTATTTTCAGGGAAACATGGGTTTTTAGGGAAGGTACTTTCTGCTTTGGATGGTGCTTTAATTGGCTCAAGTTTGGAATTCTCAGATTCTTTTTCCCACAACAGAAAAATGCTGTTAAATGATCCTTGGATGAAAATCTGAAGGATTGTCTTCTTCTGTTTGATTTTTTGGGGGTTATAGAAAAGCAAGATAAATGTCATGCCCCTGTTATAATCAGCCAACAGGCAGTGGGAATGTGGCTCTGGAGGTTGTGGAGGAAACTGGGAAAGGGCACAGGCTGGCTGGGCATTCAGAGGAAGACCCAGTCCCATTCCCTCTTCATCCTAGGGCATGCAGGGAGGAGCAGATAAGGGAGAAACATGAATAGTGTGGTCTATGGGGGAGGAAAGAGCCTTGATCCCCTTCCTGGGCTGCAGCTGAGAGGACTGTTTAAAAGGACAAACTGCGCATGGGCTAGTGCTGGAAGCAAAGCGTGAAAATATTTATAATTTGTCAGTTCTTACTGAGTTCTGGCATCCTTCCCAATGTGTGTATTTTGATATCTGTGGACGTCTTCAAGCCCTTATCCTGCCTTGTCTCATTAATTGCTTCAGTGTGGTTTGTGCTGTGTTTTTTTTTTATTTATAATTTATATCTATTTTGAGTTTGAAGGGAATTTCTTCCTTTTTGCAATTGTTTATGGGGGAGTTTTTTCTCCAGTCAATGATAATTGGAGTTTTGAAGCCAGGTTGAAGGAATTAAAGGGACTTCACCTGTTTTTATGACTTTGTTGTTTTTGTATCCCACGTTGGGTCATCACAAGAGATCTCAAATGGTTGTCAAGAAAAATGGGTGTGGGTGACCCATTAAACTGTCACCACTATTTGGGATCAAAGTAATGAAAACCGGTGTTATCCTGATGAAATATAAACATATTTACATGCACTGGTATTTCATTCTAGTTCAGTTTGAAAATAAACAGACATGGGGCTTTTAATTAGACTACAGGTGACAATTGAGCCTAATGTTTCTGTTGTTAAGTGAGACATTTGCTAAGTGAATTTTACCCCATTTCTTGCCATAGTTATAAAGTGAATCAATGCAGTTGTTAACTTTGACTTTGGGGATCTCATGACCCCAGGGCACTGTGACCATCGTAAATATGAGTCAGCTGCCAAGTGCCTGAATTTTGATCACATAGCCATGAGAATGCTGCAAAGTCACAAGGGCAAAAAATGGTCTTGTTTCAATGCCGTTGCAATTTTGAATGGTCACTAAATGAACTGTTGTAAGTTAAAGACTTCCTATATTGGGATGGTGGAGGATCAGTACTCTTCGCAAGTACTCAAACTTAATAATAACTTGTAGATAATCAACCTGTTAGGAATATAAGTCACCTAACAGCTATTTGGTTTGGAAATATATAAACCAGGAAAGACATTTTAATATTGTATCTTTAAGAGAATTCTAAAAAGTGTAATTGGATGTGGTTTCTCAAACGGCCATAAGATGGAGCCAGAAACCTGGGTTGTTTAGTCTTAGTCTCAGAAGAGAGTGTGTCTCAGTGAGTCTGTTTTTCCTTCTGTTGGAGAGTATTGTCATTCCTGTATTGACTGATATTCCTGGATTTGATGTAAGTCTGTTACTGAACTGTTTTTGATACTGGACTTTGTTATTGGATTTTCCCTGGACTAAAAACTGACTGATCTTACCTGTGAATGACTTTGGATTGCTTGTTTGGACTTTGCTTAAATTGTTTCTGGAAGTAAAAACCTACATGTACTGTACAGTGTATCTGTGTGCTGTGTGTATTATTCAAACACTACTCTCAAATACGTCTCCCTATATGCGCTCATTCTCCTAATGGGGAATTACCTCAACACAACCTGCTATTCTGCACTAAGCATGAGAAGCATAAAGCAAAGGGTCCATAAATAGATGGAAAAAATAGAACCTAGGGCTGTTTTAAAACTGCAGGTGTTAAAATAAGGATTTTTTTTTTTTACAATTTAAAGAAAGAATTTCACCCTACCTGCAAAGGTCCATCAACTGACTTAAGTGGTTTCATTCCAGTAATCAATAATAATGGAATGGAATATGGAATGGAATGGAATAGAATAGAAGTAGGAATGAAATAGAAATAGAAATGGAGTGGAGTGGAGTGGAGTGAAGTGAAATAAAATAGAATAGAACAGAACAGAACAGAATAGAATAGAATAGAATAGAATAGAACAGAATAAAACAGAATAGAATAGAATAGAACAGAATAGTTGGAAAGGGACCTTGGAGGTCTTCTAGTCCAAACCCCTGCCTAGGCAGGAAACCGTATACCATTTCAGACAAATGGTTATCCAATCTCTTCTTAAAAACTCCCAGTGTTGGAACAATTACAACTTCTGGAGGCAAGTTCTTTCACTGATTAATTGTTCTAACTGTCAGATCATTTCTCCTTAGTTCTTGGTTCCTTCTCCCCTTGATTAGTTTCCACCCATTGAATAGAATAGAGCTGAGTCGAGTCGAGTCAAGTAGAGTAGAGTAGAATAGAGAAGAACAGAGTAGAGTAAAGTAGTAATAGAGTGGAAGGGAAGAGAATGGAAGAGAAAAGGGAAGGGAAGGGACAGGAAGGGAGGAGAGGAGAAGAGAAGAGAAGAGTTGGAAGGGACCTTGGAGGTCTTCAAGCCCAACCCCCAGCCTAGGCAGGAAACCCTACACCACTTCAGACAAATGGTTATCCAACATTTTTAAAAAACTTCCAGTGTTGGAGCATTCACAACTTCTGGATGCAAATTGTTCCACTGATTAATTGTTCTAACTGTCAGGACATTTCTCCTTAGTTCGAAGTGGCTTCTTCATAATTAAATAATTTTAATTATGGATGCATTCATACTCAGTTGTATTGCAGGCTAATGTTTGTTTGTTTGTTTGTTGTTTTTTCTCTCACTTGAGAGACACTAAGTAACTAGATGCACAATTGTCCTGGCTCTTAATGTTTGTTTACAGGTCTGTCTGCCAAGTTACAAAATGACCTAATTGGATGGAATTGTGTGTTTCTCCATTTGTATCATGTCTTGGTAAAGATGTGATAACAACAACTACAAGAACAACAGAGCAATCAGGATGGCTTAAGGGCGAGCACAGAGAAAGAGATTTGGTCTTAATCTTTTATAAGAGGTTTCTCTTTGAATGCCTGCAAATATTATTGTACTCTTCTGGCTTTGTTAGATGAAAAGAAGAGAGACAGTGATATGTAGTGATAGGATATATGGGATTAGGCTCATAGAAAAGAGACAAACGGTACTCAACAAAGGAAAACCTATTCTTGTCTTGGTATTATGAAAGGATCTTTCTCATTTTTATTTGAAAAAAAAACCAAACAATCTTCAGTTCCAGCCCCGAGCTTTTGCCGTTCTCATCACAAGCACCTTGGCAGAAGAAGACAATTTTGGAACTTGAATTCAGCCAGTCCATTTGCATATCATTTGCATATCAGAAGTTACTCTTCAGGCAGCATTCGTTATGGTAATAAAGCAGTGTGACTTTTACTGGCCGGGCTCAAGGCAGTTGACGGGATGTGACAGAAAGTTCCGTCTGGGGAAATAACTCGGCAAGCGATGTTCAGATGGCCGCCAACCTGCCTGTTTTTAAATTCAAGGATAAGAGGGAAAAAAGGGAAAGTCCTTTTGTTCAAGGCAGAGTGAGGAACTTCTAAGCTAGTATGCCATGGTGGAGCTTTCTTGTTCACCCTTCGCAATATCTGAATGCCTTGAGCCCTTCGTTTGTTGATTTTCTGGCACTCCCTTGGCACTCGGCAGCTGGCTGGGTTTGCCACAAGGCAGCAGAACAAAAGACAAAAGGAAAGAGAAGGGGGAAAGAGAGAAAGAAACAGAGAGAAAGAGAGAGGGAGAGAAAGAAAAGAGAGAGTAAGGAAAAGAGAGAAAGAAAGAGTAAAAGAAAGGGAAAAAGTGAGAGAGAACAACAAAACAGAAAAAAGAGAGAAAAAGAAAACAAAGAGGGAGAGAAAGACAGAGAAAGAGAGTAGGTAGAATGAAAGAAAAAAGAGAGAGAAAAAGAGAGTAAGAAAAATGAGAGAGAGAGAAAGAGAGAAAGAGAATGAAAATGAGAGACAGAGAGAGGAGAGAGTAAGAAAGAAAATTGTGTGTGAGAGAGAAAAAAAAGAAATGAAAAAAGAAAGTAAAAGACAATGGGGGGAAGAAAGAAGCATAAGTAGATTAAAAGAAAAAGGCAAAGAAAAAAGAGAAAGAGGGAGAGGAAGGAAAATGAGTGAAAGAGGGAAAAGAGAAATAAATGAGACAGAGAAAGTGAGAGATGAGAGTAAGAGAAAAAATGTGTGTCAGAGAAAAAGAAAGAAAATAAGAAAGAAAAAGACAATGAGAGGGAGAGAAAGAGAGCGTAAATAAAATGAAAGAAAGAAGGCAGAGAAAAAAAAGAGGAAGAGGAAGAAAAATGTGAAAAAGAAAATGAGAGAAAATGAGAGAGAAAGAGGAGAGAGAATAAGAGGAAAAGAAAAGTGTGAGAAAAAAGGAAAAAGAGGAAAAAAAGAAAAAAGAGAAATAGAGGGAGAGAAGACAGTAGAATGAAAGAAAAAGAGAGGAAAAGGGAGGGGAAAAATGAGAGATAGAGAAAGAAAAGGAAGAAAGAGAAAAAGGAAGAAAAAAGAGAGAAAGAGTGAGAGAGAAAAGAGATCGAGAAAGGGAAGGAGAAAATCCGAGACAACATTTTTCTTCTACAAGAGTTTAAAGCGAGAGTGAAAGAAAGAAGGAAGGAAGGAAGGAAGGAAGGAAGGAAGGAAGGAAGGAAGGAAGGAGGGGAGATCAATTCATGCTTTAAATCAGCTATTCTTCACCAGCATTGTGCCAGTTAACTCGCTGCATTATTTCAAACAATAGCAAAGTTTAGGGGAAGTGCTCCGCTATTTAATTCTCCATCAGGGCTTTCAGATTTGACTCTGGCATTAGAAAAGCTGCAGAAGCAATAACTACAATTCTACCACTGCTGGCAGATCAAATGTACAGAGGTCCAACAAAGGTCCAGAAACTAGCTGGCACCTAGAAAGCCATTTATACCTAGAACTGGAGAATCAGGCAGAAGCTTATGGTATCCAAATTATATACTTATGATTAGCTTGCCATAATTCAATCATTGGCCTGCCTTGCACTCATGCCCCATGGAGAGGAACTTTGAGGGATTCAAATGTTACTCAGATTTGGCATGGGATGGCCTGGGTCTATGTGGCAGAATGCTGTTAAATATTTGACTACAGGGGGGTGGGGGAATCACATCCACAAGGGCTGCTTTTTCCAGTACATGCAAATGAAATACAGTGACATTTAAGGCCCTGTCCCACTGCACTTACGGATGCAAAGAGGATGTAAAACATTACAAAAAGCTTGCCATCCGTTGGAAAACGCTATGCATCC
>BHFT01004985.1:0-31488 GCA_004320025.1 Laticauda laticaudata
CTCTTTCCATCCGTTGGTGCAGTGTGACATGGGCTTAAGAGAAAAAGTCATGGGACCGTAATGTAGGGAAGCAATAATTAAGTAAGTCAATGCAATTGTATTAAGCATACATAATTATGAATATGCAATAAACAATACAAAATGATAGCAGTGCCTCATTAAATTAAAAAGTAAAATATGCTATCTGGAGATAAAATAGAGGCTCCTTATCCATTACAGTTCAAGGTTATAGTCCAAAGATAATCATATTAACACAGTTGAGAAAGTCCAGAAATATTTCACAAGAAGAGTTCTCCACTCCTCTACTCGTTGCAGAATACCTTATGCCACCAGNAAACCTAGAACTACGCCGTCTTCAGTCCGATCTAAGTATAGTATATAAAATTATATATTGCAATGTCCAACCAGTCAATGAATACTTCAGCTTCAACCATAACAACACTAGAGCAAACAATAGATACAAACTCAAGGTTAATCGCCCCAAACTTGATTGCAGGAAATACAACTTCAGCAACAGAGTGGTCAATGTCTGGAATACTCGATTTGACTCTGTGGTTTCTTCCCCAAACCCCAAAACTTTAGCCTTAAACTGCCTACTATTGACCTCACCCCTTTCCAAAGAGGTCTGTAGGGGGCGTGCATAAGTGCACCAACGTGCCTACAGTCGCTGTCCTATTGTTTATTTTATTTTTCTTATATGTATCCATGTATTCATAACTATGCCTAGCGGATGCCTAGCGTTCACTATATTATCTTGTAAGCAATTGACAAATAAAAAAAATTTAACCAATAAGTAAGAAGAAATGCAGAATTTATGTACAATGGAAGGAGGCAAGGGGCAATCTTCATATCCTTTGGATTATGATTTGCATCACCCTTACTTTATCAATGTTATGGGAATTATACAGGTAGCCCTTGGCTTACAACAGTTCACAATGGCACTGCAAAAGTGACTTATGACCATTTTCCATGCTTATGACCATTGTAGCCTCCCCATGGTCACGTGATCAAAAGTCAGATGCTTGGGATTGACTCATATTTATGATGGTTGCAGTGTCACTTGTATTCTGGGGGTCATGTGATCACCTTTTGTGACCAAAGTCACAACAGGGAAGCCAGATTCACATAACAGCCATGTTACTAACTTAAGGCCCTGTCGCACTGCCCAATGGATGCAAAACGTTTGTAAAAAGGACAAAGCGGACGAGAAAAATGTTCCATCCGTTGTTATCCGCTCTCAAAAGGGGCAAAAAATTTGCATAAGCAGAGCGGATCAACACGGAAAAGGAACCAGACGGGGGGAGGACGCAGAGGGCTGGAAACAGGGATGGCGTAGAGGATTGCGTAGAGGATTGGTAGAAGGATGCAGAGCGATGCCGTAGAGGATGCGGTAAGAGGATGCAGAGTGATGCGTAGAGGATGCTAATAGAGGATCGTAGAGGATCAGAGTGGATGCATAGCGGATGATGCAGATGCGATTGGCATCCGCTTTCATCCTTCTCCGTCGCGTGCTACAACGCTGCGTGTCCGTTCCCACTTCTCCCTGTGTCTGTTTTACCATTGGACACGGATTTGAGTTTGTGCGGATGCACAGCGGATGCCTAGAGGATATAGCAGGATTGTTGGTCAATGGATGCCAGCACGGATTGTCCCCCGTATGCCTAGAGGATGCAGAACGGATGCATAGGATACATTTCCCGCTCAAAGTTTTGAGCAAAACAAGGCAGTTGAGTACAGAATGGAAGCATCGCCATTAACCAACGGTGGCAAGGTTTTTCTCTTTTACATCCTCTTTCCATCCATTGATGCAGTGTGAACAGGGGCTTTAACAACCTGCATTGAGTCACTTAACAACTGTGGCAAAAAAAAAAAAAGGTTGTTAAAAAAGGGGCAAAATTAACTTAAACAACTGTCTCACTTAGCAATAGAAATGTTGGACTAAATTCAGGGGTTTAGCAAAGGTTTCTTGCCCAGTTGCTGGGTGGGGGTGGCCATGGCAGGTATGGCCTAGTCGGCCTCTTGCTACCATGATGGGGAGCCCTTTTCACCCTCTCTGGCTTTTGGAGACTTTCCCTGAGCCTCTTGGAGGGCAAAAACGGCCTTCCCGGCCTCTGGAGTCTCTCTGGAAGTTGGAAACGGGCCTATTCCCAGATTCATGAACTTCCAGGAGGCCCATTTTTCGCCCTCCCCAAGCCACCGTGCAGGCCCTACACTTACCTGCATCAAAACAGGCCATGTGGGGACTCCTGGAGGGGAGGGGGTGGGTGGCAGGCCAGCCAGGAGTGGGATTTGGGGGTTCTCCAAACTGCACAGAATCTTATCTAGGGGCTCTCCCGAACCCCTGCAGACCCCAGCAGCCACCCCTGGCTAATTGTGGTTGTGTATCAAGGACTACTTGTATAGCAGTCTATTATATTTTACATCTGCTATGTAGATAATCTTTCGCCCAATGATTCATCTTCCCTAGTCTCCTTTTTCTTAACCAAGTGAGTCCATATGTTTCTAAGCCTGCAGAAAATTTATTCTTCTCAATTGGCGATCCCTGTATTGTCACAGACATGTTGCTCGAAATTTGCCCTGTCTTTATTTCCTAAATAAAGCCAAGCTGCACTGAAAGCCTCCAACACAGGAACAGAGTGTTGCCAGCCAATCAAAGCCACAAAACAGACAGAAGAAACCAGAAACACCAGTCAATCAAACTCCAAGTCCAGTGAACACAGACCAAAACTCCCAGCCAATCAGAATAGGCCAGCCTCGAATTTGAAACCAAAAGCTGTGAGACCCACATCCATACAGAAGCCTGATGATGGCAGATGAGATTCTGCTGAAACGTTGCTACAACTTTGAAAGCACTACAATGACGTGGGAAAATACTCGAAGGAAGCTGAACAGCACACATGTAATACCCGCGAAAGCTTAAAAACACACACAACACACATATATATATATGTATTTTATATGTATATGTTTACATATATATTTATACACATATTATATATATATATATCATATATGTGCTGTTTAGCTTCCTTCGGGTATTTATCCCACATCATTGTAGTGCTGTTAAAGTTGTAGCAACGTTTCAGCAGAATCTCATCTGTCATCATCAGGCTTCTGTATGATGGCAGATGAGATTCTGCTGAAACGTTGCTACAACTTTAACAGAACTACAATGACATGGGATAATACCCGAAGGAAGCTAAACAGCACAAATGTAAGTACCCGCGAGAGCTTAAAAATATATATAAATATATATATATATATGTGCTGTTTAGCTTCCTTCGGGTATTATCCCACGTCATTGTAGTTCTGTTAAAGTTGTAGCTCATTGTAGTTTCTAAGAGGTACTAAGATAAAATCAGTAAGATACTACACAGGCATCACATCAAGACTGCCTTCAAAACAGACAAAAAAATAGCAGCATCCTGAGGAACCCCAAGACAAAATTGACCTGGAAACCAAGGCATATACGAAATTCCCTGTACATCATGCCCGGCCACATACATTGGACAGACCAATAGAAGAATAAGTACCCGCCTAGATGAAACACAAAAATGCAGTAAAAAGCTGGAACACACCTCCTCACTAGTCCAACACTTGAAAACCACAGGTCACAACATCAACTTCAATGGCACCAAACCCTAGCCACTATAGAAAACCCCAGACACAGAATCATCAGAGAAGCCATAGAGATTGAAAAAAGACCTGAAAGCATGAATAGAAAGATGATTCCACCAGACTGTCAATCATTTGGAAGCCTGCACTCTCAAATATAAAGATCTCCACACCACAAAACAGACAAACACCTGAGCACAGACAGACTCCCTCTGATGCCTCCAACTCAAACACCCCCCCACCAGGCACCCAGGTGAAACCCAGCCTTGCTGATGAAGAGCAGCCGTCCTTTCACACGAAGCCAAGCGGCATTGAAAGCCTCCAACACAAGAACAGAGTGCTGCCAGCCAATCAAAGCCACAAAACAGACAGAAGAAACCAGAAACACCAATCAATCAAACTCCGTCCATGAACACAGACCCAGGTTAATAGCCAATCAGAATAGACCAGCCTCAAATTTGAAACAGAGGAACTGTGAGACACACTTCTGTATGGAAGTGTGTCTCACAGTTCCTCTGTATATATATATATATATGCATTTTTTCCTTGCATGTAAGTGGATACACCTTCAATATGCAAATAAAGAAAACTTATATAGGTTTTATTCTGTGCCAGTTCTGAGATAGTTTGATTGATGGCCATGTGTGAATCTGACTACTTCCTTAGTGAATAAACACAACAAACTGCTGATTTGTACATTTACCAGCTATTCCTAAACACACGTTTTCCATCTACAAGCATGTGGTACCATGACTGTCCAGATTATGATCATAAATGGATCCTGTAATAAGCTAGAAATAAGTGAAGTTCATGGACATGGATAATCCTAAAATAAATCAGAGAAGGACATCCTGCCATCAACTGCAACATCAACTGCACACAAACTCTTTTGTGTGCAGGACCTGCACACAAACTCTTTTGCAACTATGTACTGTAATTTCATATTTGCTTGTCATTGGTGTTTTGGGTACTTGAATGTGGATAAGCACAAAGATTCCCAAAAGCTGAGCTTGATTTCTAAATACTATCCACCTTAATGAAAGATATATATCTATGTATATACCTTTCACAGAGTTTCCCTGGCAACATATGGAAGCATTTTTGACCAATCAAAGCATTATTTTAAGTACATTATTAGGTGCTGTTTAATGGCAAATAATAATAATAATAGATGCCTCTACTATCCTTCAATTTATTGCTTTTATGGCATTTCATACATTAATAAGCTACAACTTTTCTCTAGAACTATTCTTACAAATGGTGGTGCAAACATTCAATTTTGTTGTAGCATGTCCTTCCTTCCTTCTTTCTTTCTTTCTTTCTTTCTTTCCTTTCTTCCATCCATCCTCCCTCCCTCTTCCAACATGACTCTCATTAATCCAGGTGATAATCAATCCAGTATGAGTTTCAAATTATACATTCTGATTATACTGAATAGGATTTTTGGAATATATTTATTTTTATTCATTTATGTTTCCTATTTCTAAACCACCCGTCTCCCTTGGGGGTGGGGTTAGTCTGACTCTTTAGCTGAGACTTGCCTGAAATGAGTTGCATCTGTTAAGCCGAGCAGGGCCCTCCATTATCAAAAAGTACTGTTCCTTTGCGGGGGCTTTTTATTATTATAGTTAGTTGCACAGTCAGCCAGATGTTTAGACTGGATTTGACATTTTTAACCACTTATTCAATCCTTCCCAAGAACCTGAAATAAGTAGGTGTTGCTGTTGGATGTTGTTCAAGGTATAGTTGCAGGATTTAAGCTTTTCCAAGTATAGCTGCCTTTTGCAATTGACTGATGGTGATTTTGTCAATGCTGATGGTGTTCAAGTGGTTATCCAGTTATTTTGGAATTGTATCCCAAAGTGTCTATTATTGTTGGTTCTATCTTTTTCTTTTGCAACAGTCATTCTCTTTCTATTTGTAGGACTTTATATTTTGTGATTTTCTTCAGTTCTTTCTCTTCTATTTGGTTCTCTTTAGGTACTCCATGTCCATGACTTCATTATTAAGGTTGGTCGCACAGTTAGCCAGATGTTCAGATTGGATTTGACATTTTTGTCAAGCTATGGAATCTGGTCCAAGGACCTAGGACAGGCAGATGTGCATGTTTGATGGCCTTAAGGGTTTCGTTGAAGGACATACGTTCTTCTGAGCAATGCTGTCTTTATCATTATTATTGCAGTGATTTATAGTTATTTACATAGTTGCATTTTTTATGAAAAACATTTTTTCATATTTGTTTAAATTTACTTCATTTGTATTGTAGAAATCAATATTTTGAGAGGTGGGGGGAGGGGGAAGCACGGAGTGTATCTTCTGACATTTGGAAATTAGCTCCAAATGAATAAAAAATAGAAATCTGAAACTGGTGCTTTCCATTTTTTTTAAAAAAAATCCTGGGATTAATCATTGAATGAACATACTTTCTCCCACTTGACTTTCTGGCTCCTTATCTGTCAGGTTGGCTAAAATACAAGGCAGAAAAACTGATAGAAATAAGTCAATATAATTCATGGGGTAAAGTTTGAAGTAAGAACATTTTGAACTACTTTAAATATCCCCCTTTTCCCTTCTGTGTCTTTTACAGTCACAGATCTATAATATATTCAAATTTACAAGGGATTCAAATTTGGCACAATAGAGATACATGAATCTTTGGGCTGATTCATCCAATTTGTTATATTTTATTTAAGACAGCAGCTAAATTTGAGGTTTTTTTAAAAAAAATATGCAATAACCCATTGACTTGACCTGGCTTTTCTAGTAGACCTTAAAAATAGACAATTCATGAAGCATTCCCTCTTATAGTGTGGCATTCTATTTTTAAAATCACCTCGAACTGTGAGTTATTATTCATGCTTTCTTATGCTTAATTTTTAATCCTATGTTACAGATTAGGCAAAATGTAGTATGCAAGCCACTGAGAGACAGTGGAGGTTGAGGAGCATATAAACCTAGTTAAATAAATCAGTACAATAAAAATAAAGGAACACAATTCTGAATTCAGAGTTGAGGCTTGAAGCCAAATGGGAAAAACATATATCAAAGATGATTTTGATGTGCTTGAAACCCCTCAGTAATAGTTTCGGTTGATATGACACAAAATTAATGAAAATTACATGATGAATAATTGGGCTTTGTTTGTGAACAACCAAAAGGTTAAAAGCACAGCATTAATTTTCTTTCTTTTTACTTTAGAGAGCAAAAGATGACATTAACGATATCTTGTAGAAACATGAACAGGGAATGGTGGACTCTGCTCCTTCTATTGTACCTACAAGGAGACTGCATAGAAAATAAAGAAAAGGAGAAGATATTTCCCAGTACCAACTAAACATGAGCCAGCAATGTACACCAGCAGCCAAAAAAGCCAATGCAATCCTAAATTGCATTAACAGAGAGATACAATCAAGATCAAGCGCGGTACTAATACCACTGTATAAAACCTTAGTAAGACCACACTTAAAATACTGCATCCAGTTTTGGTGATCACAACTATAAAAAAGATGTTGAAACTCTAGAAAGAGTACAAAGAAGAGCAACCAAGTCGATTAGGGGATTGGAGGCTAAAATATATGATGACTGGTTGCAGGAATTGGGCATGGCAATTCTAGTGAAGAAAAGGACCAGGGGAGACATGATAGCAGTGTTCCAGTATTTGAGGGGCTGCTACAGAGAGGAAGGAGTGAAGCTAAGCATCTAAAGGCCAGATAAAGAATAATGGATGGAAACTGATCAAGGAGAGATTCAACCTGGACATAAGGAGAAATTTTCTGACAGTGAGAGCAACCAACTAATGGAACAGCTTGCCTTCAGAAGTTGTCAATAGTTCATCACTGGAAACTTTGAAGAAGCGACTGGACTGCCATCAGAAATGGTGTAGGGTCTCCTGATTGGAAGGGGGGGTTGGACTAGCCTTGCTTCCTAATTGAAGGGGACATCTGCAGGTACACCAGTGAAGTGGAGACATATTTTATTCAAGCAGGAGCCACAACCATCAGGATTTGGAACAGGGAAAAGGCCCCTAGTCGATACATCTTTTAGCATGCTGAGGCATCTATACATCACTGCAATACAGGTTGTCCTTGACTTGCAACAGTTCATTCAGTGATCGCTCAAAGTTATGACGGCACTGAAGAAAGTGACTTATGACTGTTGCAGCATTCCCATGGTCACGCGATCAAAATTTGGACGCTTGGCAACTGACTCATATATATGACAGTTGCAATATCCCAGGATCGTGCAATCAACTTTTGTGATCTGATAACCGTGAAAGGTAACAAAATGAGGCAAAGCTCACTTAACGACTGTCTCCCAACAGAAATTTTTGGTTTTCAGTTTGGGTCGTAAGTCGAGGACTACCTGAGGTGAATTTATATTGCCAAGTTTGTATCAAAGCAAGGTGCAGGATATTAGATATAAGGCTGTTCGTTGGCTGTGGGGAGGTGACCTAGAATCTTTGGCAAACACCAATCCTGGCAAAGCCCCATTTATGGTGAGAATTTCACGGGCCGTGAAGAGGCTCAGAGGGGAAAACATACACCTGGCATTACTTTGGGTGATTTTCTTGACAGATTAAAATCAAAAAGTGTGCTTTGTCAAGGAAACCACAGTTTCCAAGGTGATGTCATTTGGTCTCCATAGATGTTTAAGCTGTTATTTTGCCTTCTGCCACTTCTGAGAACAGAACAGTTTCTCAGCAACACATCCTTCAACTGTCCCAAATTGACTGTAGCAGCAGCAGCACAGGACTGTCCTGGAAGCCTGGAAATCTGATCTGGGAATCTTCTGACTTAGAGGCTGAATCAGTTTCCTGATAGGCTTGCCAGCTTCTCACATTTTTCAAAGCTCCTTCACTCCTTCTGGATGGGGAGACCTATCTCCCAGCAGAAACAGATCAGAGACAGCAGCTTTTCCTATTCTAACTTATTTTCCAAGTAAAAGTCAAATACTTTTTTTTTTTGGGAGGGGGGGAGTCATTTTCTGACAGAGGGATTAATTTTCTTACCCTGCATGCAGGGACTTGCCATTAAACATTCATATTATGGGGACTTATAGATACCGAAGCATGGTGTGGGAAGTAGGAAAGATCAATTCCATCTTATTTAAAGGCTAGGTCCCACTGGCTGACGGATGCAAAACGTATGCAAAAAGGACACAGCGGACGAGCAAAATTTCGGGGGTGCTCCATCCGTTGTCATCCACTCCAAAAAGTAGCAAAAATTTGCATAAACAGAATGGAAAATTAAGGAAAAGAATGGACATGGGTAGTATGTAGTGGGGATGTTAAACGGATGTTCATAGGAAGCCTAGTGGATGTATATCGGATGCAAACCGTTCACTGCTCATCTTTTCTATTTCCATGCTACTAACGTTGTGTAGACGTTCCGTGTACCTTTTGTTTCCTCCCTCTTTCTGTTTTCAGCTGCAGCGGATGTGANACGTTTTACATCCTCTTTGCATCCGTTGGTGCAGTGGGACAGGGGCTTTAGGGAGTGTCAAAATTCCCATCTACCAGGCACAAATTCCGTTTAAGTATTTTGCTGACAAACTCAGCTGAAATGTTTTTTTTTTTTAATGAATATTCCTACCCAAAAGTATGTTACCTTTCTCCTTTTGCTTTTTCTCATCTCGGCCACTTTTACTTAATGATGCTTCCACAATAAATGGAAATGCTTGTGTATGCTGTTCTATGCATATTTCTGAGAATTATTGACCATTTTGATAAACGTTGAAAAACAATGTTATTTTACCATGCACTGTGTTTCAAATTCCCTCAAATGTTTGAGAAGTGCCAAATCAGCCCCACATTTTGTGTGCAGAATTGCACACCATTCTAGTTCATCTGTCTTTCTGATCCCCTTTTCCAAACTCTTATTACTATGATTGTAGCAGATAAATTACTATACTAATTATGTGCTGTTATCATTTTAGCTCATAGGAAACGAGAAAAGGTTCTTTGTTGCAGCTTTCCTCAAGACTGCTGGGCTGTTGGCATTTAACTTTTGAGGAAAGAGAGATCGAGAAGGAGGAAGGGTGGGATCAGGAACAATGAGGCTTTTTACAGACTGGAGCATTTGATGAACACAACAAGGAGACATTGAAGAAGTACTGCAGATATGTGTGGCCCAGCTACAGTAATTGCTTTCTCTGACTGTACAATAATTCCAAGCTGTTAGCATGCCATGTGGTTTATTGGCCCTGCAGCTAATGGAAATGAAACCCAGATTCTAAGATTCGGTCTCCCCAGGCTTCAAAATTCAAACAGATGATAAGCAAGCCAAAAGGATTTGCAATGGTCATCAATGGGCAAACATTCCCATGATTTTGTGCATGCTGTTGGTAGCACTGAGTAGTAGAACAATGTGTGAGGTTTTGGTCACAAGAAAGAAAGAGATCTTAATAAGGCACAATAATAGTTTAAAAGATGAGTAATAGGCAGCCCCCACACCAGGGGTCTGCAATCTTAAATACTCAAAGAGCCATTTAGACCCATTTCCCACAGAAGAGAAAACACTGGGAGCCAATAACTTAACCATCAGTGTAACTGATTGGCCAACTCGATGTTACTCACTCTCACCCAGTCACCTCCTGCTTTGGAATATGAGTCTCCATCCCCTGTTATCACCCTTACCTTCTCAGGCCAGGGGAGGGGGGAGGGGAGGGGGCCAGCCAGTGGTGGGATCAGCCAACAGGGAGCTGCAGCAGAAGGCCAAAAGGGCTGCATGTGGCTCCGGAGCTGCAGGTTTCTGACTACACGCCCACTGCCAGTCTTTGTTGCTGTATTTTCATGCCTCTGCAAATCACACTGCCCAATCTTTGGCAGCAAAGTTTTAAGAAACAATGGCATTCTTTTCTGCTGTTTTCTCATAAGGAGAGACATGGGCTTAAATGGAGGCCCATTTTAATATCCTTTGGAATCTCAGACCCACCACATTGGGAATATAACCACATTTCTACCTTGGTTGAAGAGAAAAAAATTGCATCCCTATATATCTGGAATTCTATAGAATTCTATACATAGAATCCCTTTTGCACAGCAAAAATAAGGAATTTGACTGGAACACTGGAAAACATTCTGGTCCTAAATATAAATGCCCTCAATAAGGCAGAACTTTAGCCTCACACATATGGTACTACCTATGCTCCCAGGCTCAAGTACATACCCTAAAATGTTTTTTTATGAGCTAAATGCATGAGCTTCATGGGATCATTCCAGAGGTGGTATTCAGCAGGTTCTGACAGTTCTGGAGAACTGGTAGCAGAAATTTTGAGTAGTTTGGAGAACTGGCAAATATCATCTCTGACTGACCCCGCCCCCATCTATTCTCTGCTTCCCAAGTCCCAGCTGATTGGCTGGGTCTTCTTTTGTTGCCCTGCACAGGAGAATGGAGCTGGAAAGCAGGTTCGTGGGATGGGGACAGAATGGAGATTTTATAGTATCCTTCCCCTGCCATGCCCACAGAACCAGCAGTAAAAGAAATTGAATCCCACCAGTGGATCATTCCCATGTGCCACTGAATCTTGATTTCCAGATGAAATATGTTTGGCTGAAGGAGTTGCCCTTATGGCCTATAGATTGCAAAGCATTTTTTTACCCTCAAAGCTGAAATCCCGAACACCTCTAAAAGTCATATCTTCAGTGCAAGCTGTGTTGGTCATCCTAAGATTACAATTGCCATTGTCTAAGCCAGGGGTGTCAAACTCAAGGCCAGCGGGCCAGATCCAGCTCATGGGGTGCTTAGATCTGGCCCATGGGGCCACCCTGGAAACAGCAAGGCACTGGCCCACAATGCCTCTGCTAGCAAAAACAGAGCTCAGGAGGCTTCATATGGCCCACTTGAGCTCCATTTTTGCTGAAAGAGGGTTGCAGGAGGCCATTGCATCTGGAAATGTAGCTCAGGAGCCCATTTTCGCTGGCCGAGCTCTCAGGCCACCACAGGCACTGCCGACATAAGTGATATCAAGCTGGCCATGCCCACCCTGACCACACCTACCCCAGTCCCGTGAGATCAAACACAAGCCTGATTCAGCCCTCAGTGAAATCGAGTTTGACACCCCTGATCTAAGCAAATGAAGCTGATAAATGTAATACCCATAGTTCTTGACTTACGACCGGCATCATAGTGACTGTTTGAAGCTGAGAAAAGAGAATTACAACCTGGTTCTGAACTTCTGATGGTTGGGCTTCCCCTTTTAGATCATATGACCATAAAAGTAATCATTAAGCAGAATAGTTGTTAAGTGAGTTATCACATGACTGTGCCTGTTTTTATTACTTTTTTGCCATGGTCATTAAGTGAATCACATGTGGTTGTTAAGTGAGATGTCACCTGACTATGATTTGTAATCTCTGATGGCTTCTCCATTGACTTTGCTTGTTGGAAGCTGGCTGGAAAGATTGCAAAATGGTGATTACTTGATGGCAGCGATGCTTCAACTGTCGTAAGTGTGTAGACAGGTTGCAAGTCATTTTTTAAACACTGTTGTAACTTTGACTGGTTGCTAAGCAGAAAATTGGGAAGCAAGGATTACCTGAAGGTTTACGACCAATCTTCAGTGTTATGACCTTTGCAGATCTATAAAGCGAAAGAATAAAATAAAAGGGGACGTGAGATTATAAGTACTGCTGCAGTTTAGTGACTTCTTTGCTTAACAACTGAGTTTGTTAATCCCAGTTGTGGCCATTAAATGAGTACTATCTGCACTGCTTTGAAGGCCTGGAGAGCTTATAGCATATCATAAAACCATCATATTTTTTTTATTTAGTAGCTTATGCATGTGATTCCATTTCGCAAAGATGACAAATGGCTTTTCTACAACCTGTTGCTTTTCCCCACCTTCCCCATATTTTATGATTCATTTATTCTGTCCTCATTAGGGGGAAAAAACCCAGATAGAAAGCTAATAGCCACCCCAAGTTTTTTTTTAAATTAAAGAAAAATAAAAGGGGGGTAAAAATGCCACAGAACTGAGCACGTGTCATTTCAAACTCACTAGAATAATTTAATAATTTCTCATAACTGCAGAAATAAAATTAGTTTGCCTGCCCTGCCATAATATTTACTTTGGCACAAGCATTATTTTATTGCAGAACAGGGAAATCGAGTTTAATAAGAAGCCAATTTTACACATACCTGTTTCTAGAGGCAAAATAGGCCTCGATTCAGCTTTAATTATAAGAAAGGATGCCATATTGTCTAGTATCAGCTTGGTGGTACCCAATGTATCCATGGTGGCTTGCTGTCCAATCTGGATATTCTCCTGATGAGTGGATGTCAACTCCAAGCTTTCCCAGTGAGCGAGATCATGAAATCTAGACTTGACATCATAACAAGGGTTGATCAGCTGAAGGCCTTCGAGCCATATGTAGCCTCTGAATGTATTTGGTGCCATTCCAGAGCATCTGCAACATTTGTCACTAAATGTTTTATGGATACAAGGAAAAAATGCATTTTCAACAGTAGAAAAGAAAGAACTTTATTAAAGACACAATTTTGTCCTGTCCATAAACTGTTCTCCACCTAACTAATGGGAGGACAGTTGCAGTTACTGTGGGTAATTTCCAGTTTAGTTTGCATCTAGAATACGTTTCTGGTCAATTTTTATATCTGGATCCAGGCAAGTACATTTTCCTCTCAGCTCAGCTAGCAAAAAACAAAACAAAACACTCTGATGTTTAGTTATTATATTTGATCAAACTTTAAACAAGTTAACTGGGAAAAAATGGAAAAGAAGCAGACAAAAAACGGAGAAAGAGAAGGAAGAAATTAAAAAGGGAGAGTTATTTAATAATAGCAACCTATGTTATCTATACCTACAAACTTAAAAAGCATAGAGCTTTGCAGAACTACTGTAAATAACATTGTGGATAATTACCCCTATTGGTTACATTGGCCTTAGCCTATTTTTGTACATAACAGCAGCCAAATAGATTTGGAAATAAAGATACCAGGTGATCCCTTTATATGCACCATGAAAGAAACTATTTGATGGGTGGAGATGATTATTCAACATATGGGACAAACTTTGAAAGGATCTGACATTACTGTGCATCAGCTCTGTGAAAAGACTGACTAAAAATACAGGGACAGATGTGGAGAAACCATGCCCAGAGCTGGTTCCAAGGAGTCAAAGGGAGATTTTCAGCAGCTGTTTTGCTACAACGGTGTTTTGCAACTTTAAGATGTCTGGACTGCAACTCCCAGAATTCTCAGCAATGAAACTTGTTTAGCTAGGGAATTGTGGATGCTGAAGATGACATATCTGAGGTTGCCCAGGTATGACAGTATTAGGGTAGATCAGTTTTAACAGCTTTAAGATGTATGGATTTCAATTCACCAAGTTCTGGAAATGGAAGTCCATCTATCTTAGAATTAGTAAGGTTGAGAACCACTGTGTTAAAGTGTTGCAGTTTGTACGCAGATCAAAACTTGTGTGTTGAGTTCAGGGGATGAGTTTAATAATCCAGGTTCATGGTCTGAAAGTTCTGGGGGCATCAGGATTGGACTGGATGGCAAATTCCTGGGTTTTTAAAAATGTCTCTGAAAGAAAACTGGAAAATGTAGGAAATCGACTGTGGAAAACAAAGGAACTCTAAGCTGTGATGATACAGATGGATCTCTTGGACCAAAAGACCTGGGGAATATTGGTACTTAATGGAAGCCAATGGCTACTTGGTTATTTCCTTTGGGTCCATTTCCAATGTATGTGCTCTGTTTTGTCAAGTTTGGAAGAAGGATGGCAATGTCTATTTGGAGTCCAGGGAACCAAATTATATTACTTATTATGTAGCAAGCAACTGATAGCACTCCTTTTATATTTTGGCAGCCGGGATACAATTTCCTGTTTCATTCTAGAATCAGCATGCATAGGTTAAGGGGACCCTTAAATCTTCCCTTTAGTCCTCCAGACTCTCAGACGACAATGGCGATGTTTATCTTACTCTTCTTAATCTCTTTAATTGGTTTGAGATGGGGGGAATGCTTGCAAATGAGGTGGATGTCAGAGGCAGTCTTACCGCGATGTATCCATCCAAAGCTATCCTGGTCAGGCTGAGCTCCTTGGTAAGTTTTAGCCTAAGATAAAATTGAGCAGACTCAGCCCTACACTAGGGAAAATATTTTCCTGGATCCAGGGTTTTTTTTGGGGTGGTGGTGGTGGAATGGGGAAGTGTTTCTCATTTAAACTATCTACCATCAGAGAATCACTTTCTCTTGGAGGAACTTCTCTGATCTTCCACAAGGTTGTTCTTAACATCCCATCCAAACCAACCTCCTTTTGTCTGCTTAACCTCCACGATATTCTTTCTGCTGTTTTGCTGTCGTCATCAATCATCATCATCATTTTAAACATTGTCTATCCATGGTGGGATGAAGGCCTGTTCTGCAGGTTTCCAGTCAATATGTTCCTCAGCTTTCTTTTGTTAATTGGTCCCACAATACTTGCTAATGTCGTTGATCCATCTTGTATTTTGACAAAAAATGTTTCAACTACTTCCCTTAAAACGACGCTATAGAGCACTGCACACCAGAACAATTAGACACAAGAACAGTTTTTCTCTGAAAGCCATCACTCTGCTAAACAAATAATTTCCTCAACACTGTTCATCTATTTCAAAATCTGTACTATTACTGTTAATCTTCTCATCACTCCTTATTATCCATCCCCTCCCACTTGTTACTGTATGACTGTAACTTTGTCACTTGTATCCTTATGATTTATATTGACTGTTTCTAGTATGATTTGATTGCTTAATGTACCATATGACTATCACGAAGTGTTGTACCTTATGATTTTTGACGAATGCATCTTTTCTTTCATGTATACTGAGAATATTTGCACCAAGACAAATTCCTTGTGTATCCAACCACACTTGGCCAATAAAGAATTATATTGTTTTCAGGTCTCTTTTGTGGATGCTTTTTATCAAGTGGAATCCATTTTATGACTGCCTTCACCCACCTTTCCATCAGTTCTTCTTGCTATGTGACCAGCTCATTTCCATGTCAATTCTTTTACTGTCTTGATGATATTGTATACTTTTGTTTGTTTTCTAATCCATGTACAGGTCTTTATATATTGTCTTGTAAAGCCGAGCATGTATCTTGTTGCTCTTTTGTATTGGCTTTAGGATGACTGAGGGTTCTTGTTAGTCATGCTTATTATCACCCAATTACAGGAGAAGGGTGACATTTTTCTAATGGGACAAGTTAGTCCACTTGGATGTTTTTAGGCTTTTTGTTCATGATGGACCTTTGGAAGCAATTATATACATGCTAAGATCATGTGTAGCACCCCCAGATTGCCATTATTTTGAATATACGGCGGGGAAGCTCTGAAAAACAGAAGATCCAATAGTAGAGAATATATGTAGCTCAGGACTAAATTGAGGAGTCCCTGACGCTCTCTGTGCTTGGTTGTTTGCTTGCAGATGTTTAATTACCCAACTAGGTAGTATTATCAGTGCTGGTCTGTGGGGTTTACTGCCTGTACAGGAAACAAACCAGCACTAACATGCACTGATAATGTTACCTAGTTGGGCAATGAAACATCTGCAAGCAAACAACCAAGCACAGAAAATAGAATATCTCTGCCTCCCAGTGCTAGCCTTTTATATGTGAGAAGATCTTCCTGCAAGACAGTGCTCATGCTGTCTGGGAAATCCTGGGAGTTGAAGTCCACATGTTATAAAGTTACAAAGCTTGAGAAACAATGCCACATGGCATCACCAACCACTCTACTGTGGGTCTTATTCATACCAAGACTGTTGGTCTAACCACCTGGAATTTATCAAGCTAGCCTTAGAGCAGCACATGACGTATTGGGACTTTTGTTCCCCCTCGCTAAACCAGGCAGGGGTGGGGCCAGCACATGACACATCCAGCCCTTGGGTTGTGAGTTTGACACCCCTGCCTTAGAGTGAGCAAAGAACTCAGCAAGCCATTTTTGTTTAAGAAATAGTAAACTTTCATACTAAAGAGAAATGCTGCCTTCTCTGGAACCTATTCAACCACAGATGAATTGTGCTGAGAATGATCCTTAAAGTGGGTTTATGTCTCTAGCCAGTGATTTTTTTTTTCCTGTTAGGAATTAGGGCTGGTATAGATAAAAAGAACCCATCAATTTTGAATATCTAGCTTTTGTCCTTTTCATTTGAAGCCATGAAATCAATTTTATTGTAAATCACATTCACTCAGTTTTGAAAAGAACAAAACTATTAAAAACAAAAATCAAAGAGATCCATATCAGTACTTTTTTTTTTTCCAAAAGCAAGATTATTTTATTTGAACTCATCTTTTGTTTGCCTTTATTCTCTATCCCTGTCTCTTTTCTGAAATCATCTTAAAAGGAAAGTCTTTGGTCAGCTGTGAAAAGAAGAGAAAACCTATTCCTGAAAAATTAGATGACTGTTATTTATTTTCGGCAACAATTTCTCCAAGATCCTTCATGTTAATTCATATATGAAGATGTGTCGTAAAGACTTCCCATTATACCTCAAGGAAAGACTGCACGGAAATAACAGTGAATAGTAGCAACAACAACAATAAACCCTTTGAGTCAATCTCTCATTTTTGTTTGTTCCAAAATTTTAAGCTGGATAATGGTCACTCTTTGCAAAATAAGAATTTCTACTGACATTTATTAAAAGAAAAAAATAAAACCATGGATGCATTTTAACAAGGGATATAAATAGCATCTAGCAATCTATTCTCCCTTAAAGGCTGAAGTACAGCTAATTATTTACACACAGACACACACACAGATGAACTCTGAGTCTTTTGCTAGAAATAGCCCATTGGGAATTAGAGTTATTTCTCTATAACAGATGTGGAGATTAAAGTTCATTGGAATATTGTTCCCATAGCAAGCTCAGCATGTATTATTCTTAAGGAGACCAAGAACAGTCCTACAAGAGACTGTACAATAGCTAATTTCATTATTCAGAGGAAATCAAAGGAAGCAAGCAAGGAAGAATTAACTCTTTCTGAGCGTGATGTTTCCCAGTGTTGTCTTGTTTTTGCTCTTAAGATCTGCTGGATATATTTCTCACTCGACACAAAAATGGCCGATACTCAGGGATGTCAGAGAAGCAACTCAATATGTTAGGGTCTGCTCATCCTTTTTCATAATCAAGGTAAAAAAAATCATTTTAAACAGATGTTCATTATAAAATCACCCATCTGATGGGGATTAAAGCTTGACTTTCTGGAAGTGGATCCTGGAAGCTGATTTTAAATTAAGTCATGTCATTTTGAATCCATTTTGAAACAGTTCCCATCAATCCTCCCTCCCACAATATTTTAGGCACTTTATATGTATAGATTAGAACAACTTCATGGAAAATGATTCTCCCACTTTCTATAGTAGATCTTTAGCTATAGAGATCTCCAACTCTGACCCTATGGAGACAGATGTATGGATGAAGCTTTAACACATGGTCTTTGTCCCAGAGTGTCCTACTTGATCTGTCAAGAAAACAAATGACCAGAAGAGGATGGATAGAAATGATTACCTTAAAGCTGTTTTTCTCATGTTGTTATGGTTTTCCAAGAAATAAATAATAATACAAAAGAAATGTGTAGAAATATTTTATTTGAAAGTAGACTGAAAAGCTTTTAAAAGTTGAGGACGGGAACGAGGGAGAAAACAGGGCAGTTAAGAGTTGGTTCAGTCCTGATTCAATTGGGAGAATTTACATATAAGCCACATAATAATTTATCAGACAATTTGAGTTGTAAAGGAATGGGGAGAGGTAAGTAGATCTGAAACTACTGCAGGTAACATGAAACATGTATGACAAACAAACAAAATAATCCTGTGCAAGTAATAATTCTTAATTAATTTTATTTGCACTTGTTTTTAGTATATTGTCAGTGACATTTATAACAGGATGAGCAAACAACTAGCTTTCAAAAAAGGCACATTTTCATAAGCTTCTTAAATAATATATTACAAATTTTTAACTTCTCAGGTGGTCTTCTACAACCTGCCACACTAAGTTGGAGTTTAACTCCTAAACTTCACAGCTATTTCACTGGGAGGCCAGGGACAGCATCTGTGAGAGCCAGAAGCATCATTAAAGGAAAGGTTAACCAACCAGCATCATTTTATAATGCCGACAATTTACAGATCAATAGCAAGGAAGTAATCAGCAACATTTTTTGTCAAAAATGGAAAAAAAAGTAAGCCAAAATGACGAGGAGTTCCACACATAGATATAGCTAAGATTGAGAACTTGCCAACTTCAATTAATAGATGGGGATGTACCACAATGGTGGGATTCAGCTGGTTCACACTGGTTCGAGTGAACCGCTAGCAAGGATTTGGCATGGGTCACCAAATCGGTAGTAACTTCTGGCTGGCCACGCCCCCAACATGGTTGCCCAGTCACTGCTAGCTCACATGCCCCGCCCACCTGATGCATCTGCCCGATGCTGGCCCACCCAGTCACTCCTTAAGGTCTTTTTTTTACCTCCTGACAATCAGCTGTGCCAGGATCCTCTTCGCTTCTTACTGCTTCGCCCAGGAGGCTTCCCTGAGGCCCAGAAGGGAAAACATGGAGGGACAGGGCATAGCTCCCCCTCCATTTTTTGCCTTCCTGGGCCCCAGAGAAGCTTCCTGGGAGCAAAAATGCCCCCACTAGAGGCTCCTCTGAAGCCAGGAAGGGTTCAAAATGGAGTACGGAGGGGTGCTCTGTGCCCCTCCTATGCTCCATTTTTTTTCTTCCTGAGCCCCAGGGGGGCCTTCTGGGAGAAAAAACGCTCCGCAGAGGTTCCCCTGAGGCCAGGAAGGTCCAAAAAAATGGGGTGGGGATGCTGCCAAAAAAGCCACACCCATCTAATCACATAGACACTCCCACCTAGCCATGCCCACAGAACCGGTAATAAAATTTTTTTGAATCCCACCACTGATGTACCAGTCTCTGAAGGTAAAGGAAGATTCTGGTTAGGTTTGTTTGAAAGAGATGGACTATCAGAGGCTGTGATTCTAAGATATTGAAAGCAATTTCTCTTGTCTTTCCTTTCACGCCATCCTTCAAAACTTTGCCCCATAATGATAGTCCTGGAATAATCTGTGTATGAATCTGCTTATAGAAGCATTTCTGTAAAGCCTTTGATTCAGTGGTACACGACAAACTACTCCTAAAACTAAAATATTATGGTATCTCTGGACACCTGCATAACTAGATAGAAGCATTCCTGTCAAACAGACAACAAATGGTCAAAATTGTGAGCGTCCTATTAAATTCTGTCCCAGTCAACAGTGGAGTCCCCCAAGGCAGTGTTCTAGGACCAACTCTTTTCATACTCTACATAAATGACCTCTGTGATCATATTAAGCAGCAACAAATCTATCTTCTCTTCACTTGATGATAATAAAGCTGTTCAATACAACAGGACAATACCACTACTCTTCAAAAGATCTTAAACTATTGTATCAGAATTGCGTGAAACAAATGGCAACTTCAAATCTCATGCAAAACAAATGCCCTGTCCTTACATATTTGGCAAAAAAAAAAATATAACAGAAAAATAAAAATACAGGCTGAATATAGTCCCAAGACTTGTTGAGAATCCACACTCTGTCCAAGGATCCTTGGAGTACTCTCTTCTAAGTGATCTAAGTCCTAAGTTGGTCCCCAAACCCCCTTTTTTTTTCAACCAGGGGAACCAGTTTCATGCATTATTCTTTCTTTCCACGGACGCGGAACTGAAGTAATGCGAGGGGAACTCGACGCCATTCGGGATGGCTCTTCGTTCGAAAGCTGGCCCCCCCCCCGATGAAAAACTAAGGCCAGCGAGGATTTCCTTCAGCACCCAACACCAATTTTCAATTGAAAAACCCCGCGGAAAAGCAACGAGAAACCCAGAAGCCACCGTGAACGAAAAAAACAAAAGATGGCAGCGCGCCAAGCTTGCGGCCCGGTACAAAATGATCCACGGACATGAGTATAATTGGATCCGGGGCACCAGGGTATGTTGGGGACCCCTGATCTAAGTGGTAGAGCCCGACTTGTAAAACTAACATTAGGTCTAAAAAGGCGATTAAGAGTTGCTTAACCCTAATCTTACGTAGCTTTTCTTCTGTAATATTACACTACTAATCTAGAGCATACAAAACATTTGCTAAACCAATAAATTTACAGCTCATCAATCTTGGAACCCACATTATTTATCTGCATATTAACACAGTTGGAGAAAGTCCAGGAAATATTTCACAAGAAAGGTTACTTCATCTCCTCTGAATTAGTTTCGCAAGAAAAGAATTAAACCTTATGCCACCAGACTTGAAAATTCTGGACAGCCTAGAATTCTTAGAAAACTTACACTCTGCCTTTGGTCGCATCTTCTAAAAAAAAAAGTTATGGCATATAAAATTCATACATTGCCCAAAGTTCCTTACCTGTTTCAGGTAAAATACTTCAGCTTCCAAATAGTATAACAATACAAGAGCACAAAAGCACCCATAGTATTACAAACCTCAAGGTAAACCACACCAAAACTTGATTGCTAGGAAAAATATGACTTCAGCAACAAGAGTGGTCAAATGTTCTGGAATACTCATTACTGGACTCTTTGTGTTTTCTTCCCACAAACACCCAAAAAACTTTTAAACCTTAGGACTTGTCTACTATTGACCTCAACCCCTTTTTCTAAGAGGTCCTGTAGTGGGCGTCGCATAAAGTGACCAAGCCTTGCTCTACCGTCCCATGTCCTGTTGTTTTCCTTTTATAAAAATATAATATTATTACTTTTTATTTTTTTCTTCTATATGTATCCCATGTAATTTATAAAACTATGTTTTTTACTTAATACCGATTAATCTTTGTAAGCAACTGACAAACCCAAATAAAAATAAAATAAATAATATAAATGATTCAAGGCCTTGCTTTTGCCAGTTGCAGGGCTTGAGCAATCTCCTTTTATTAGTAGAGACTATGATGACTACAGCGCCTATCCAAAATAATGAGGAGGCCACATCTTCTTTAACTGGGTAAAAGATATTAGAGCTGGCGATGTGGGAAATTGTTTGCTATGCCGTAGCCCTGAATTGCTTTCTTTTTTTTTTTTTTTTGCCTGGGAAAGAACCCATGAGAAATTCATACTGACTCAGCAGCAGGAATCTGTTCCTCCTGGGGCTGCTAGACACACTCACAAAGTGTGGTGCTTCCTGCATTCTCCCTTGGTGAGATTTTGACTTTCTTTATACTGCTCAGCTTCTCAAGTTTCTGAATGTTAATAAGATTGCCTGTCCTGTGTCTTTTACCGTCCTCGTTCCTGGAGTGAAAGGCTCCAACCCCAATAGTAAAAATCCATTATATTTCAGAAGGAGCATTCAAAATGTGTGCAACTCAGAAGTGTGAAGAGAAAGAAGAACAAATTCCCAAAGGGAACTACTTTCTGTCATAACAACGGAATTCAGTACTGTGGTAACTCAAAGGCTAATGTGGCTATTATGGTATTGAGTTGCTTGAAGTAAAATCATTTCAGCTTCCTTCTGTGTGTTGTCTCCAGTTTTGTAGTCTTCCATAAACTTCAACCAGCATGGACACTCATCCCCAAGATGGGGATAATAGTCAATGAATACATCTGTAGGTCACCAAATAAAGAAATGCTGTCTTGTCTGAAATGTACCAAGGAAAACAAGAATAGATATAAAATTGACTAACATCAATTTTAGTGCGGATTGAAAAGAAGCATCATCTGGAGTGAACACTGTAACATTTGTGAATGATCAAAAAGGACAATGGGGAAATGAGCTACGGTTTATCCAGCCCCTTCTCATTATTTTCTAAGTAGTGTTTCTGGAATGGCTGAACAATGATTAGTGTTAACTTGCTTTTAACAAAGGAAGCAAAACTAAAGTCCATTTCAGATCCTGGATTAGAAAGCAGGAAGGAAATTTGTCATCTCTAGTTGCATTCCACATCTTTACAGATCTAGTGGTTAGGTTGGTGGGGCAATGATTGCGTCTGATGAAAAGAAGTGGAAGAAGGGTGTTTTGTGGTGTGTGTGTGTGAGCGTGTGTTCATTGCCAACTGCTTAATCCTAGTTATGTAATTAGAAATGCTCCATTTCCACAGGACTCCAGTGCAAACATGTTACCCAAGTTCTAATATCCTGCAATGAAAGGTATCTTATTCTATATCCATTTTCTCCTCCTGAATCTGAGGATATGCATTTCCTTGGGCAGACACTTGGACAATTTATTCAGTGACATTTCCCCTTAAGTTGAAGTGAACCTTCCCTCTTTCCCTCAAGTAAATTGCCCTATGGTCATAGTGGCACCTTAGCCTCTTTCCTTAGATAAAGAGTGACATTAGATGGGGTGGATGGTAGATGAGAAGGGATCTCTTTAGTCTACTCTTTGTATAGGGAAGAAGGGAGATCCCTCCTAATATTTCGTAGTGCTAATTGTCTCCCATGACTGCTATTTAAAACTTTAATACGTTATGCTGGAGGGAAGAGTGAATGAACAGGACCGATAAGAATCCTTGCTAAATTAAAACAGGGATTCTGTTCCAAATGAATGACCCAGCAAGAAACTTCTAATACCAAGCAACTGCTGGAATTCTTTGCTCACAACAGTGGCTTGTTATCAGTCACCCCACAAAGGGATAAAGGATTTGATTAGAGACAATCCTTCCCTCCCATCGAGCCTTGCACCACTTGCCGACTGCAGCAGCCGAGTGCTAAGGCTGAGAAGCCAAAGCAATAGGACCAGGGAAAGCAAGACGTAGAGAAAATCAGCTGCGCAGCGGTGGGGTGGGAATTTACAGATCTGCTCCTGCTCAGCTCACAAAAATAGCAGACAGCTTCCCAGACATTATGAAAGCAACAAGAATAGCAATCATCGAAAACCCTAGGAGTGAGAAATGATGTCACTCAGCTGCAGTTGAGAGAAATGCATACAGGAGCAGGTTGGATCTTCGAGTGCCACAGCTGTTCATTTAAGGCGCAGTTTCAAATCTGGGTTTTATGACTGTTTATGGATGCTGAAAAAAAAACCCTGCAGTTTCACCCTCTCCCTCTTTTTAAGGACAAATTTTCACTGCCTTGTTTGGCCTGCAGACATCAAATTCATGAGATACCCAAGGCCTACCCATTCCTGTTTTTTTTCTTCTTCTTTTCTTTCTTTTTTAATCAGAGCTTCCTGCAGGCTTGGTGACCTCGCAATGTATCGTGGAACAAATACTCCTATTTTTCTTCTCCTCAAATGACTTGAGAATGTTGGCTCTTCTGTGGTTAACCCACCAGCCTCTTCCTGTAACTTCAAGGATAGCAAATTTCAGCATGTGCTGTCTGTCTGAAGAGCAGATTTGCACTGAAATGAATACGCCAGTTTGGAACATTTTTCTTCTTCTTAAAGGATCATCTAAAAGCGCTACAGCCATGGCTTATTTTTAACAACGTCTGTTTCTGAAAATGAAAGTATTGCCATTATCGGATGCATGAAATCATCACCTGGGTTCAACTGAAGTTGTATGTTTGTCACACTTTATAAGAATAGCCAATAGTTGCCTTATACAAGCTCTTTCCTAGCTAATGTCCTTTATGCACAATAGTGAATTTTTGAGACTTCTTTGTTTGCAGTGACACTGCATTATTATACAGTCAGACTAATGACTACGATGTTGGTGCATTATTTTGAAATTTCAGTTATGTGGAGAAACAATTGGATACTCGGCCTACAGCAATGCAATGACAATTCTGAAATTAGCAACTTTTTTTTTTTTGCCTTTCATTTTGCTGTTGAGGATGTTTGACAAATAAAATTACTTTCTTCAACCTAACAAAAGTGTAGCACTTATTTTGCATTATAGTGTGCAATACTCTCCATCACCCTTTCTCCAAATTTCTCCATCAAACGCCTGTTACTTTGACCGATGGATCTGGCTATCTTTGGGTGATTCAACTGTTAGGTGCCCACTAAAAGTGAATTGATCTATTGCCAACATATTGAGATCAAAAGGACCTTGTTACGTAATTTAGAAACTATCTGCTGTTGATTAAAACACCACTTGAAACAAGGAAAAAAACATGTGTCTGATCCTTGGCATTTTTAAACTACACTATGTGTATGGTTCACAGTGATTATTAAAAGGAGTTAAGTGATTGCATGTGACCTAGTTTGCTGATCACTGACATTAAGTCAACAGTTGGAGCTTGGAAAAACGGGGGAGGGGAGAGGTATTTTCCACACGTGTTCCCAGGATGCCACTCCTTGCATCTTGCCTGTCTTCCTTCCAGAGAGAGAAAGAGAAAGGCAGCAGTAGCCTGTTAGAATAACAGAAGCTTCTGTTGAGTTCAAAACACATAAGAGTTTATTATTGCTACTTCTATACAAAAATCCAGTGAACTAATGGTCAAACTAAATTGGCATTAGAGAAGTCAAGGAAGACTGGACTGGTCTCATGTGGCAACACAATGACCCCAAACTGGTGACACATTTTACCCCTCCTTCCAGCTCAGCCTGCTCTTCTTCTACACTGTCATTCCCAACTTCTCCTTGTAGAGAAGGAGAAATGTTTTCCTCTGTGCAGGAACAATTTTTCCCCATGTTCTCTGCATGGTGAATTTTTTTTAAAATAAAAAGTCTAAGGTATCTTATCTTTTAAAGCTCAAACTCCAAGACATACTGGGGAGTCTGTGATAAGACGTTCTCCACAGATTGGCAGTTTCCATAAATCCATGTGGTAAAGCAGTGATAATTTAAGCTGTTTGAAAGATATGACTCATGCAAGCCTAGAGTTGCAGAGTCTTCCCTGAACTAAAGAACTGTCCTTCTTCCTCTAGAACAACCAGTCTCTTACTGATTTGTAGATTTTTGTACTTTTTTTCCCCTGATGAGCCTCTTGTGTGCTCTACCTTCCTTCTTGAATGTTTTATCGTTCTCTTAATTATCATTTCTGCTTTTGACGTTGCCGTTTACTTAATATACATAACCACATCCTCTCTTTTCTGCAGTTATACTCCTTCTTTAGCATTCAAAAGTGGAGTCTTATGCAGTCTTCACACACATCCTTTGCAGTTTAACCCATTCTCGTATATACGCTTTTAGCCACTGGCAACACCCCCCTCCCCCTAAAATGCTCTAACACACCAGCACGCTCTTTTACATATAGCTTTCTCTTAAAACCTTCCTTTGGACAATCTTGGTATCTCAGTATTTCATTGCCCTACTCAATTCAAAAACATAAACAGATTTCTTTTTATCTGCTTCTCCATCAACATGATGTGATGTCACTGTGCATGTATGTGATAATGAGTAAATAATCTATACATTGGTATTTACCCTATGATTTAATGGAATTTTTTTTCCTGCTGAAAATTGCTGTTTCAGATGACCTGAATTCATGAAGACCACGAACCTCTTTGCTCCCATATCCCATCTGTAATTTGGATCAATAGTTTTTGCAGGTGGTGTATCTCATTTCAAGGCACATTGTAGAACATAATGCCTATCATGTGGACATGGGGAAAGGGTTGACTCACACCGGTTGGGAATTATATGCATTAAAGTCCATAATATCCAGAAATTGCCAAGTTAGGGAAGATTGTTTAAAGGCTACTATGATGTGGGGTTTGGGCTATACTGAAGGCTGCTGAGAGTCTATGACAAAGCTAGTAGTACTTTACTGTATGGAGAACCATTCTTTTACCAAGCTAATGTTTGGGGAACTGAACAAAATCCATCTCTCTCTCTCTCTCTCTCTCTCTCCCTCCCTCCCATCTATCTATCTATCTATCTATCTATCTATCTATCTATCTATCTATCTATCTATCTATCTATCTATCATTTATCCATTCACCTATCATCTACAGGTAGTCCTCAACTTACATTCATCCATTTAATGATTATTCAAAGTTACAACAAAATTGAAAAATGTGACCAGTCCTTGCACTTATAACCATCACAGCATCCCTGGGGCCAGATGTCCAAAATTTGCTGAGCATCTGGCAAGCATTACAATGGTTACAGCATTCTGGGGTATGCAATTGCCATTTATGGCCTTCCCAGCCCGCTTCTGGCATACAAAGTCAATGGGGAAAATCAGATTTGCTTCAAAACTGCATGAGTCACTTAACAATTGCGTTGATTTGCTTAACAACCAGAATGATTTGCAAAACAAGTCATAAAATTGGATCTGACTCACTTAACACTTGGCTTGTTTAACAACAGAGATTCTGGTCTCAATTGGGTCATAAGTCAAGGACCACCTGCATCTATTATCGCTCTTGTTCTGTTTGTCATCTATCACTCTAGGTTTTCCAAGCCAATTTTCCAACTTGCTATGATGCAGCTGAGCCAATTTTGCTTAAGTTAACTTTTAAACCAATAGGAAGGCTAAGGATAGGACAAACCCTTCCAGTGGTGGGATTCAATTTTTACTGCTGGTTCTGTAGGCATGGCTTGGTGGATGTGGCAAGGGAAGGATACTGCAAATTCTCCATTCCCTCCCCACTTCTGGGGGAAGGTTACTGCAAAATCCCCATTCTCTCCCCACTCCATTAACCTGCTTTCCAGCTCTGTTCTCCTGTGCAGGGCAACAAAAGAAAACCCAGCCAATCAGCTGGGACCTGGGAGGCAGAGAATAGATGGGGGTGGGGCTAGTCAGAGGTGTTATTTGCCCTAGTTAGCAATTAAATATTACAGGAGGAGAAGCTTTGTAAGAAGCTTCACAACAAGTCACAATTTTCTCTACAACTCTTCAGACTTTGCTCAATCGGATTCAAAGCTGTGGACAAGTATAATAGTATCCAAACGGATTCTTTTCTTCACTTTCTAGCTTAATCAAGTTAACCAAACAACACTTAGTTCTTAAACAACTTATTGAAATGCAGGCCGACTTGTTGAATCATCAGACATGCAGACCTCTCACAAACCCAGACAGCCCAGATTTTGAGTGCTTGAATTGTATAAGAGAGGGAGAGAAAGAAAGAGATCCAATAAGATTGCTGAGATTTACTGCAGATTCTGTAATTTTTGCTTGAAACCAGACTCAGTTGATTTCATCAAGACTTGCTTTCAAGGCTAGACTTATTATGTTCCCATTCATGCAATTAGTAATTGCATAACTGCTGAAAGTAAACATCAGCAGCAGGAGCTGGATGAAGACAGCAGTATGCCAAAATATCACTGTCTCCAAAGTGGATCTGAGCCTGCCTACCTGCTTTTCACACAAACAAAAAGGGGGAAATGTCCAGTTTGACCCTAAATAAGCAAATTTGTGGCAGGATATATATCTGCTGAAATTTCTAGCATCTGAGTAAAAGAGATAAGTTGTTAGCACACAACGTCATAACCAACATTTTAAAGTTTAAACTTTAGCAGATCCACTCCGAATTCTCTTGTTGCCTGACATGGAATTGGTTATGGCTGTTAGTTAAATGGAGACTTGCAACGAGGTTTATAAATGTATATCCCTAGACTGACTTCTGGAGGCCAAACTACCTTGTCATGTAATGCAGCTGGCTTGTCCCCACCCTCCCAAAAAATAGAATAACTATCTTAGAGGCTCTTAAGCTGGATCAGGAAAGAGAAGATTTTAAACTTTGGCCTTGCAGCTGTTTTACTTAAAATTGCTCCTACCCACCAGGAGTTGCTATTCACAAAGGGGAAAGGTTCAGTGGTGGTATTCAGCAGGTTCTGACCAGTTCTGGAGAACCGGTTAGTGGAAATTTTGAGTAGTTCGGAGAACCAGCAAATACTACCTCTGACTGGCCCCGCCCCCATCTATTCTCTGCATCTGAGTCCCAGCTGATTGGCTGGGTCTTTTGTTGCCCTGCACAGGAGAACGGAGCTGGAAAGCAGGTTAGTGGGGTGGGGAGGGAATGGAGATTTTGCAGTATCCTTCCCCTGCCACTCCCAAGCCACATCTACAGAACCAGTTGTAAAAATTTTTGAATCCCACCACTGACGGATGGACATGATAGTGTGTGAAAAAGTTACTGTCCCTCTAATGGATGCAGAGGCCAATACTGCACTTGGAAGAATTGTGGCAAAATTATTGTGATTGTGATCATTTGGCCAGAGTTGAATATTCAAAGTTGGCCTTTCTATTGTCGGCCTCAACTCAGTTGTGTCTCAAGAAGCAAGAATGCTTGTCTTTTGGGTGTGCTTTCCTTTGGGTATGCTATGGTCCTGGCAGTCAAGAACAGGATTTATACATCCACCCCCCCTCCAAATGATACTCAAATGATTATTTTCCTTGTGTTCCTCAATGAATGTTTACAGTTTTTGGCTTATCTTCCTTTCACTTGACAAACCAGATGGTGTTAGGTGCCCTTCTTCGCTATATGCAGTCCTATTGAGAGCCAGGATCTGTTCCTCAATAAAAGAACTAAGTACATTTATTGCGAGAGCCAGGAACTGTGCAAAGAGTTCTGGCAGTGATGCTGAAGACGACAAAGAAGAAAAAAAGATGAGGAAGGAAGGCACTGGGAGTGAAAAGCAGGTGATGCAACTGGGTGCCCACCAGCCTCACCGGAATAATGTTCTAAAAAAGATAGTTGAAGCTCAGCTGCGGTTTACCACAATGTTCTGCTGATCAGCTGAATGGTCTGAAGTACAGAATGACTAAAAGTAAGTTTATTTTCCCACAGTAAGAGGCATGAACACTGATGCACATGCTCACCCTTGTGCACATACAAAATCTTTGTGCACAGATGTTGAGGTCAATTCCTCTTTACAGATGTTGGCTTTAGCTCATCTTAAGGAATTCCACTCCCCCCTCCCCGATGATTTTGGACTTAAGCAAATAAACCTCTGTCCCTTTGATTGCATTGGCCTAACCCATTTCTTCCTTTTAAAATTTCTTTTATAAACATAAACCGCCGTTCGACTACAATATGGACGGATGCACTCTCTCATGGTTCAAAGAAAGCATGAGAGCCAATCATTGTCTCTCTTTTCTACAAGGAATGGAAGGCAGAAAGCAACTCACTTGAACTCCAAGTCTTAGGTCAATGGAACTCAATGGAAGCAGAACCTTCTAGAACAGTGTTCCTCAACCCTTGGCAGTTTGAAGATGTGTTGAACTCCACATTTTCAAACTGCCAAGGCTGAGAAACACTGCTCTATAATAATGGGAATGAAAGAACTCCTGCTGATGCTTCTGAAATTCAGATTCAGCAGTAGTTATAGCAAAACTGGATTTCTTTCCCTCTATTCTGAATAAATGGTATGCTGTGTTGTTAAATTTTAGACAATTTGTTAAAGAGGAAGATTTTTGTTTTGTCTAATGAGGGTTATTTTTTTTGTCTTCCTGTTTTGCAACTGTAAAACATTTAACCATGCTCCTACATTAGGATTTATAATATTTTTCCCCTCTCATTTTTCATTTTAACAATGTATGAGTGGTTTTTACTGTATGCTACTTTGGGCCCTGGCTTGTAGAACAAAGCTAATAAACAGTAAATCTAAATCTAAATGACATCTGATGTTCCCTTCACCACACACATTACTGTTTCTATGATGTATTCTGTGCAGTAATACAGAAGGATGTTTAAAAGGTGTAGGAGAGGGTATGGAATACAAAATGGTGAAGGTAACATCTGTGCTTGCAGAAAATGGCTTTTAGCATTAATCCTCTCATGTTGGGAGGCTGGTGGGTTGGTTCAACGTTATTTCAATTTTCTTTTCTGATGATATGAAAATCCATTTCCCCACATTAATTGACTAACAACCCTACACAGCTTATCAAGGGGGTCATCAGCTTTTGTTTCTTCCCCAGTTAGATGGGCTGTGATGGAGAAGCCTCCCGGATATATCTATAATAGAAATACAATTATCTGTGCGTGGGTATATACTATATATTTGGTTGGCTTATCTCAATTAAGAGATGGAGTATATATCAGTCCTGACCTTTTTCAAGCTTGGCTCCTAACACAGAGGTTGAAATTTAGCATCGTGAAATATGTGGCATTTCAGCTGAGCCCTGTGCATTGTCGGAATCCCTTGTCCACTAAGATCTGTGGTCGAGACGGAAATTGAATAACCAGTTGTCCCAACAGTGCTTTTTCAAGAGGCAACTGGATTTTCTTGGTTTTTCTTTGAAGTCGTTTTGCTTCTCATCCAAGTAGCTTCTTCAGCTCTGACTGGATGGTGGGAAATGGAAGGATTTATACACCTTGCAAACAGTTGGTCATTTGCATTCTTTTAGGGAGTTGTTGAGGCCACCTGGAGGTTTGTGTCATCAGGGTTGCCTGAGTAATGCAAATGGGTGTAGAGCCTTCTTGGCGGTATCCTTCCATTCCCCACCATCAGGAATGGTGAAGAAGGCAGACCTGAAGAAGCTTCTTGGATGAAAAGCAAAATGTCTTCGAGAAAAACCAGACAGTCCAAATGCCACTTGAAAAAGCACTTTTGGGACAACCATGACCTGGATGACTGAGAATCTCCATAGAGTAATAACCAGTTTTTAACTACATCTGGAACTCTTATACCAAATTCACATGAAAGAAAGTTGATCCTACATTTAATAATATCCACCACCAGCAAAGGAAGAGCAGATTTAACAACAAAAAAAAAAATTAAACACACACACACACAAATCCTGCACAATGACAAATCCTCCATTGTATCAGTCTAGAGCTGCTAGTTTCAGCTAAACTAAATCCTGACTATCCTTCCCCAATATATGTGCACAGCTGTGACATTTCCCTTCCTGTTATATTTACACTAATATAAATAATTCTTTCAGGAACTATGTTGTAAAAGAAGGCAGACATGATCAAGAGAAAACTCATTTCAAACTGAATTAGTAATTATTATTATTATTATTATTAGTTAGGTTTTATTGATTTTTAAGGACAAACAAAAACAAACAAAACATAAAAACATCCAGCTTTCTTCCATAAGTATACA
>BHFT01004986.1:0-23197 GCA_004320025.1 Laticauda laticaudata
ATGGTGATTGTTTTCTTCTGGTATACGGTGTTGTCCTAGTGTGCCATTGTCTGTTCTTTGTAGATTAGTCATCTAGGGAATGGTAGTTGTCTTGTTTATTTCCTGTTTCCATGGTGAACTTGAATTTTTGGGGTTGTGCTGTTTAGGTTTCGTGTTAGGGACAAATTGTTTAGGTTTTTCTTTCCATTTATTGGGCAAATTCACAAAATGGTCATGATGTATCTTAGCCCACAGTTTGGGTATCGTGATGGTGCATTTAGCAGGGCTCTGGATTCAAAATTCTTCATTGAACAAGTGTTTGCAACGTGCACTGTGGTGACAGTGGTTGATCCCCCATAGGGTTTTGCCTCTTCAATTTTGCTTGTATCTTTTCCTTTGTACTATGAAATTATGTCGTTGAGTTAATGCAGTGTTCTGCTGTCCATTGATTTTCAGCATATGTGGTTGGTATATTTGATATCTTCGAAGGAGTTTCTTTATCTTTACAAACATAATCAGATGGACCCCAGTGATAATGTGAACTATAAATAGTCCGAGATGTTGGGAAAACCACGTCGAAACTTACAAGCAGATCTCTTGATTCCCAACGTTGTAGACCTTCTCGCACATTTCAAGATTAAGAGTAGACAATGATTGCTCAGTGCAGTTTTCCTATGAATAAACACGTGCAAAGCTGGCACTGTAGACAAAGGACATGTAAGCTGCATTGCACTAAAGATGAAAAAAACTAAGCAGTGCCTTCTCGTCGTCTTTAGGCAATAGGATATTACCCATAAAAGGATAAAAATACTGGAAATATCCAAGGCAAATGTAGTTAACCCATGGGCTCCGCCGTGCTCACTCTGGCAGAGCTGACTAATGGGTTGATAGATATGCCTGTAAAAGTAGCATGATGATGATACGACAATATCAAGCTGGATACTACCTTGACTAGAAGCCCTGATGATGGGCAGATGAGATTCTGCCGAAAGGATTGCTACAAATTTTAAAAAGCACAACATCTGATATGTGGAAATACCCGAAACAAAGAGTCTGAATACCATACATGTAAGTAGCCCACAAAAATTGCGGGTATATCCCACGTCATTGTTAGTTCTGTTAAAGTTGTAGCCAACGCTTTCAGCAGGAATTCATCTGCCATCATCAGGCTTCTGTGAGTAGATGCATGCGTGTCTGCACAGAAGCCCTGATGATGGCAGATGAGTTCGTGCTGAAACGTGCTACAACTTTTAACAGAACTACAATGACTGTGGGATAATATCCCGCAAGAAAGCCAAACAGCTAAATTAGTCTAGTGACCCGTGGCCTCACGATACATTGGATGCCCGGCTCGTCCAGAACCTGGGTAGAGACTTGTATGGGAGAAGGGAGTGAACCTTAAAAATAAACCAACAGCGTGAAGCATGTTAGTATTATCATCGAACATTACATTCTTAAAAATGCTAATATTATACACTGGAAACAACATTATTTTCTTCTGTTAATGTCAGTTTCTCTGTGGTATACCAGCCACTCTAATGGAAAGCCATAGGATATGGCTGGAGCTCTCATGGCACCGAAACCCTAGGGCACTGAGAAAACCCCAGCCACTAGGAATAAGTTAGATAGCCATAGCAGAGATTGGAGGAAAACATGACTTGGTAAAGGCTGTGGGATATGAGCTGATATCAGAAGGAGTGATTCAGTCTAGTACTGTACCTTATCTCGGGTATTTGGAAGCCACGTGCGGTGGACAACACAAAAAAATATCCCCAGATGCACCACCTATGTAGTGGCTCTCTGATAATGCCTAAAAACACCTTGGGCACTAAACAATGTTCGCAGCCCACCTATACTCCAGCTCAAGGAACACACCCAACCAGGGTCGACCCCAGCTGGAGTCCGTGGCGCGAGGAGAATCTACATCTCAATTCTGCGCATCATTTCGTTAGCGTGTATCTTCTTGTACTGTTGTAATTATGGTGTAGCCGTCCATTTATCTTGCGGATTGCAAATGGTGCTGCACTAAAGCCTACAGATAGCAGGACCAATGTTGGCCAGCCAATCAAGACACAAAAAACACAAAACAGACTTGAAAATATTAGAACACACATCATAGCAAACAGCAGCAATGCCAGAGACCATAAACACAGACAAGACTCCCAACCAACAGATGAAGAAAAACCATTCTGGCACAGCAGTAGGCTAGCCCCAAATTTAAAACTGAAATGGCTATGAAAGTCTGACTCACAGACGAACACAATGAGCCAACCTCCCTCACATCCTCAGCACATCTGATGTGGTCAATCTCAATTTTTCTTTTTTTCTTCTTAATTGATGTGGTGGTAGTGTTCTCCACCTATAATGTTTCTATATGTACAATTTGTGATGCTGCAGCCCGAACATGTGAGGCTGGTAACGCAACAAGGACTGAAATCTGGCCAACTCTTATTGGTCAACTTTGACTGCAGCACACACACACACACACACACACACATTTCAATTCTGGCAACTTTACAAAGAGAAAGGTAACAAATTTACTTTTTAAAATTGCTGTCCAAAGGTTTATTTGCATAAACTGAGAATAATGGAAACTTGGGGGGGGGGGAGGGAACATTTAGTACAGCTTTTTNAACTGAGAATAATGGAAACTTGGGGGGGGGGGAGGGAACATTTAGTACAGCTTTTTATTGCTATCCAGGCAGTGCAAGAGCAGAGAAGGTGGTATAATGCCCATCTTCAGGGGAGGCAGGAAAATCTCCCATTCACACCACAGGTCAGATTCTGGCAAATGGCTAACCGTATGTGTCTCGTCAAGGTGAAGCCCCAATCATGGGATGCAGGGAGCACATGAAGCCATGCCCCCTCCTGTCCATGGAAAAACCTCTCTCCGTGGAACCATCCCTGGTGCCCAAAAGTTCTGGGGCCACTGCACTAACTGAGTTTGTTATTGAGGCAGAGTAGAAAGCAGCCATCACGGAACAAGTTATGCCAGCGTTAATTTCTGCTGCCACACAAATTGGAGGAAAACCTGCGAAACTAGATGTTTAGATGACCCTGTGGCCACATTGGTTTGGTCGGGAGGATGATTTAGTTAGTACAAAGAGTGAATACAGCATCTGTTTTTCTTTCTAAAATGTATAAATAGACTAACAGAATAACAGAGTTGGAAGGGACCCTGGGGTCTTCTAGTCCAACCGACCCCAGACCATTTCAGATAACTGGCCATCCATCTTTTCTTAAAAATCTCCAGTGATGGAGCACTTACAACTTCTGAACACAAGCTGTTGCACTGATTGATTGTTCTGACTGTCAGGAAATGTCTTCTTAGTTCTAAGTTGCTTCTCTCCTGGATTAGTTCCCACCCATAATGTGATGACCCACAGTATATCAGAAATATAACAAAATCCAAAACGTAACTAAAAGTCCTTTAATGCCTTCAATTTGGCTTCACTATTTAATTGTTCACAGAGGAGTAAACTATTTTCAAAATAACATTTCAAAGGAAAGAAACACAGTTCCCATTCAAAGAGCTGATAACAAAACAAAAACAAACAGTTCCTCGACAGACCAGAATAGATAATTACCAACTTCAAGAAGATAACCAGGGACAGTCCATTGGAAGAAAGCCAACCAAGATAAACCTCATCCAGGAATTAAACACTAATTTGTCTCCAGCGTCTGTTAGCACGCAGGTCCAAATTCTTATGCAAATCTCCCAACTGCAACCCATGAAGAGGATCATGGCCCTCTCCTCCCAAGTAGATCACATTTTGGTTTAATCCTTTCCTCCCTGCGTGCCATAGGATGGATAGGGGATGGGCCTGGGTCCTCCTCTAACTGCTCAGCCAGCCTCTGCCCTTCCCCAGCCTCCTCCTCCACCTCTGCAGCCATACTTCCACTCCCTACTGGCTGTTCCTCCTCTTCCTCCACCAGAGGCATGACACATAGCTTCTCGCCCTGCTTTCAGGTGCTATGGGGAATAGCTTGACTCCCTCTTCTTTGAAGCAGCCCCTGAGATACTGGAAGACTGCTATCATGTCACTCCTAGACCTTCTTTTCATTAAACTAGCCATGCCCAGTTCCTGCAACCCTTCTTCATATGATTTAACTTCCTCCTCCTCCATTGCCATCTTTATTGCTTTTACCTGCACTCTTTACAGAGTCTCAACAGCTTTTTTATGCTGTGGCAACCAAAACTAGATGTAGTATTCCAAGTGTGGTCTTACTAAGGTTTTAGAAAGCAGTACTAATTCTCTGTGTGATATTGATTCTGCTAATGCAGCCAAGGACTGCAATGGCTTTTTGGTAGCTCTTTTAAGTGGGCTGTCCACTCGGATTCCTAGATCTCTCTCACTGCTGTTACAACTGTTGAACCAGCATAAAATGATAAAGTATTATTTCTAGCATCATGTATATTTTTGTTTCCCTGCAATATTTGAAGAACATTTGCATCTTTCATTTTGCTAACATAGTTCCCAGAAGTTCAGTTGTTTTTCAATTGAAGATTGAAAGGTTCCAATTAATGTCATCTGTGGGCTGGCATTTCCAAACAAAAGTCATGTTGCTTCCCTTATCACTATCTGTATCCTCCCAAGAATACCCTTCCTCGACTATGTATCTTGAGAGAAGTTGGGTTTCAAATCTTGAGGCTTTTTACTTGCTGGGAGATTATGGGAGTTAATTTAACCCATTTTAAGAGTGCTTGTGGGAGACGTTTGATTTATACCAAGTTATGAGAAGTACTGTATAGATCAGAGTGGATTTTAGATCATTTGAGGAGATAGGAAAAGGGTGGACTTTGCCAATCAGTCCAGGGGTTGATTAAGATCCTGCAACAGAGAAAAAATGCCAAGGCTCCTGGAGAAGGAATTTCAAGGCACTTCAAACATTCTATGGGAAGGAAGGAACCAGAATGGGTTAATCTGTGCAATCCTTCCTTAAGGCCCGGTCCCACTGGCCGACGGACGCAAAACATATGCATAAAGGACACAGTGGACGAGCAAAATTTTGGGGGTGGCTCCATCCGTTGTCATCCGCTCCAAAAAGTGGCAAAAATTTGCATAAACAGAACGGAAAAGAACGGACGTGGGTAGTATGTAGCGGGGATGTTAAATGGAAGTTCATGGGAAGCCTAGCGGATGGAGGTGGATGACACCTCCGAAGGGGTTCCGGGGGAGAATTGCGAAGAGGACGCATAGCGGATGAAGCGGATGCATCACGTATGCCTAAAGGAAAGAAAGGGGATGCCGCGCGGATGTATATCGGATGCAAACCGTTCACTGCGCATCCTTTCTATTTCCGTGCTACTAACGCTGCGTAGACGTTCCATGTACCTTTTCTTTCCTCCCTCTTTCTGTTTTCAGCTGCAGCAGATGTGAGTTGCGAGAATGCCCAGAGGATGCAGAGAGGATACCGTGGACGTTTAATGGATGATAAATGGACATAGAACGTTTGTTGCTCGTATGTCGCGGATTTACATCATACACGGTGGAAAGTTCATACGTTCACAAAGTTTTGTGCAGCTCAAAACTTCTTGCGCGGGTGAAATCGCAGTGGACGGATGCTCCACGGATAGAGCGTATGAAACACGTATGCAATGAGTACACAACAGATGTATAGCATTTTCCAATGGATGGCAAGCTTTTTTAAACATTTTACAACATCTTTGCATCCGTAAGTGCAGTGGGACCAGGCCTTGAGGGCAAGGCAGGGAGGTATTTACTGGCAAGGCATGATTTGAATCTTTGGATAGTGCATAATGCATTTTGTTACATAGAAAAAAAATGATACGTCATTAAATGCCCGTGGAATTAATAGCTATGAAAAGAATAACAACAGTGAGAATTGGAACCTTCATAGCATAATGTGGCTCATTACAGTGTTATGAAGACAGTAGCTGTAGTTTGTTGTAAGTATTGCCACCTTGTTGGTGATCTGTGATGGCTGAAGTCTCTATTTGCAGTGCATAAACTGATTCCTTCCCAGTAAAGTTGGTTGCAAAGAGATCTATTTAGATCAGACTCTTCTGAGGTTCAGCATTTGGAATGTATGTTTGGAACACATATGCTGCACAGCAACAGCAAGCCTTTCAGGGAAAATGGTTTGATTATCTTGGTTCACAAGAAACTGGGTTCATTGTTCTACATGGAGAACTATATGTACTAATCTAAGCTCATTAACTTTAAAGCTTTGGTTTCCCTTTAAATGGCCATAATAGCCACCAAGAAATGTGCTCCTGTTTCTTTGCATGTATAGGTTGGTCCTTTATGACTTCTTAATGGCCTCAATCACCCATTGTTTCCATCTCCCACCCTTCTCTGCTTTCTGGCTGGATGTTCTTCACATCACCAGTGTAAGAAACACATTTTTCAATGCTTGATTTCCCCTCTAATCCAGACAGTGTGGTATCAACCTATCAATGGCAAAGTTTCCTTTGCTACATAGTGTTGAGTTAATTGTAGTATATTTTCTTATTGTGTATATTTGCTGCTGATTTCTTAATTTCATTTTACATAGGTAGAAGATTAATGATTAATTCATTTGTATTTTAATCTGTACTCCTACATACATTTCACTCTCTTTTCATGTTGAAATACAAAGAAAATGAATAGCATGTTTGCTCTTTTACAACCCACCAACTCAGGGAAGATCAAACAATACCCTTCTTCCTCCACCTCCTCCAGACACTGGAAAGGCCAAAGCAAGACCAGTTTGAAGTCTCAGTTTGGCTTACGATGCAGGTGTTCGGCTGAGAGACCTGACATGTTGAGGTTTTGAAAGAATGGGGAGACAAAAGGAAAATCAATTATTTCTTGCCCAGCCCTATGAATTTGTAATGAAATTGTTACTTTATTTATGTGGAAGGTGTACACATTCATTTCAAGGTCATGGTAGAGCAAATTTTGGAAAACCCTAGATAGTATAAATTGTAGTTTATGCAGTACATCATAGTTTCTTTTTTCTGGTGTTGCTCCTGGTATTAATCCCTACTTACTTGAGTGTTGATTTTTGGCAAGGAGGTGCTCTTTTTGTTTCCTTTTTAGCTATTTATTATCTCTTTTGAATGGTGTATAAATGTGATTTATCTCTTTGCATCTGTTGACGGTTAATTTTTCTGAGTGCCAACTTCCAGGAATCGTCTAGCATTTTTGGTTTTAACTTGGTCTAGGATGCTCACAGCTTCCTAGCTGAAGCTATAATAAAATCTGTTCATGTAATGTGAAATTAAGCATTTCATCATGTCTTCTGAATGCTAATTGGTGTTCCTGGATAACTCAGCTAGTCTTCAGCCAGTCTATTCTATATAGTAACTATTTCAATCCTTACTCTGTATGTTGTAAATTTTTTTTTTTCCAGCTACGTGGTATTTTTCTTTATTTAAGATTTTTTGGAGGGCGTTCGTCATGTCCGTGTAATAGTGGTACCATGTGGTTGTAATAGCCTATTGTTTTGAGGAAGTTTTTGAAGTATGGCCGTGTTACACTTTTTGTAGCTTGTGTTGGTTGTGCTGTAGTGTTGCACTTTATTAGAAGATGTATATCTGTTTCCTTTTTTTTTTTTTTTTAAACAGCCCTGGTCTTCTTGCCATAGGAAAACAGCCTCAAGCAGAAGCTTGAAAAGGCTGGTCTTTAGGAATAGAGATTTCATATCCATTCAGAAAGACTGGAGCAATTATTATAGGCAAAGAGACTCCAAATAAGCAACACAATAGATGAGGAGACAAAGCTGACAAGATTATGTCAGACAAACACCTAAGATTTTCATTTCCCCTTTAGTCTATAGAGCCAGACATGACCCCTACATGACTCCATAAGAATCTGGCAACAGCCATTAAAATATTGAAGGACATATTCTTACCACAGGAACAGGCATCTCAATCACAAAGGCCCAAACAATGTACAAAATGTACATCTGCTCTCAATCCCACTTTGTCAGCCACCCCAGAGACATGCTGCTGTCATTAGTTTCTGGCTACCAATAAACAAAGACTTACTTTCCTGCAGCCTGTCTCCATTTTATTTCCAGTGTCTTTTTCCTGGTTTGGAACCAGACCATACTTTTCTTCAAACAATTTGGCACCCCAGATGGGACTCCAAACTAACCTGAGGAACAAACCTGGCCCTGGTAAATCTCTACCTTGTTGGCAGCAAGCCCTTTGTGTCTGTGAATGGGTTTCCTAGACTCTGCCAATTAGGAACAAGGATAGTAAAGGGAGTTTTGAGTCTTAGATTTAAAAACAGCTGATTTTAACAAACTCAGAGAGAGCTTGGGAAAGATTCCTTGGATGAAAATTCTTAAAGGGAAAACAACTCAAGAAGAAGAATAGAATAGAATAGACCTGGAAGGGATTGTAGAGATCTTCTCGTCCAGCCTCCTAATCAAGCAGGAGAACCTACACCATTTCAGACAAGTGACTCTCTCTAGACTCTTCTTAAAAACCTCCAGTGAAGGAGCATCATGGGCAGAAGGTAAGCTATTCCACTGGTTAATTGTCCTCACCATTAGGAAGTTTCTCCTTAAACCAGATTGCTTCTCTCTTTGGCTAGTTTACAACTATTGTTTCTTGTCCTGACCTCTGGTGCTTTGTAGAATAGTTTGACCACCTCTTTTTTGTGGCAGCCTCTCAAATACTAGAATACTTCTATCATGTCCCCCCAATTCTTCTTTTCTTTAGACTAGCCAAGCTTAAATCCTGCACCCGTTCTTCATATGTTTTAATTTCTAGGCTTTTGATCATCTTAGTTGCTCTTCTCTGAACTTTTTCCAAAGTCTCAACATCTTTTTTGTAGTATGGTAACCAAAACTGGTTGCAGTATTCCAGGTGTGGTCTTACTAGGGTTCTATAAAGTGGTACTAATACTTCATGTGATCTTGATTCTATGTCTCTGTTTATACAACCCAGGATTGTATTAGCTTTTTTGGCTGCTGCTGCACACATCTGGCTCTTGTTTAAGAGATCCTCCTCTAGGACTCCAAGGTCTACATTACAATGTCCTACCTGTCAATGAATATTTCAGCTTTAAGCAGAACAATACAAGAACACATAATAGATAGAAACTCAACATAAATTGCACCAAACTTGATTGCAGGAAATACAACTTCAGCAACAGTATGGTCAATGTCTAGAATACTCTACCTGACTCTGTGGTTTCTTTCCTAAACCCCAAAAACTTTAACCTTAGACTGTCTACTATTGACTCCACCCCTTTCCTAAGAGATCTGTAGGGGCTGTGCATAAGCGCACCAATGTGCCTACTGTCCCTGTCCTATTGTTTCTTTTATTTTTTTTATTTTTCTTATATGTATCCATTTATTCATTACTATGTTTTTACTTATACCTCTTTTCTTATAAGCAATTGACAAATCAAATAAATAAATAAATAAAACCAGGGGATATTGCTCGATGACACTTAATGCTATTTTCTACCTGTGAATGAGATTATTAATCCAGAAATAGCAGATTGAGAACAAACATTGTCTATTTTTTCTCTTGCAATGGATCTAAATGGATCTGAAATTGGTGATAAATTCAGGACAAATGAAGGGAAAGGCTATTGTGATGGCATTTTCTGAACATGGAGAAGCTTGGAAAAACTAACTTCAAAATATAGTAGAATATGTTCATATAGATCGGACCGAAGGCGGCATAGTTCTAGGTTTTCTAGGTCTAGAATTTCAAGTCTGATGGCATAGGGTATTCTGCAATGAATAGAGGAGTGGAGAACTCTTCTTGTGAAATATTTCTGGACTTTCTCAACTGTGTTAATATCAGATACGAAATGTGGGTTCCAGACGTCTAGCAAATGTTTTGTATGCTCTAGTTAGTAGTGTGATATTACCAGAGAAAAAGCTATGTAGGATTAAGTTACAACTCTTAATGCCTTTTTGGCTAAGTAGTTACAGTGGGCTCTAGCACTTAGATCATTAGAGATGAGTACTCCAAGGTCCTTGACAGAGTTTGGATCATCAACAAGGTCTTGACTATTCAGCTTGTATTTTATTTTCTGATTTTTTTTGCCAAAAACGTAAGACAGAGCATTTATTTGTTGATTTATTTATTTGTTTATTTATTTCATTTGCTTCCTGACTGATTTCAAGCAAGAGATGAAGTATGTTTAATTTTCTCAGGAAAAATGACTTGGTGAGATGCATCAAGCTTTAAGTAGCTCCCGAGGAGAGAGGCTGGGTGTGTGGTAGGCCAGTTGGTCCTGCCTGGTTTAAGGTCTGGGTATAGAGATCAAAAGCCAGGCAGCTGGGAAGGAAAAAAGAGACCTAACAAAATCCCCATGGAAGTGGCTTGTTACAAAATTGACTTTATGGCATCTCCTAGGCTGAAATTTCTTCCTCAGGGATTGTCTGGTCTTTTCATACAATCCTAGTGGATCATGTCAAGCAGGCTTGTAGAAGCGTCAGATCTCTTCTCAGAAAACAAAACATTGCCAGCCTCCTGTTGAATGCCCCCTTGGAAGGCAAGTCAGAGGCCAAAGTCTTCTGCACTTGTGGCTTAACTAGAAGTTCTCTCTTTTTTTTAAATATAGCAAACAGCCTGTAAGCTTCTGAAGTGATGAAATCTGGGGATGAGGTTGGCTTCAAACCCAGTGGACCCTTGTCGTCAGAATTGCCAGCCCATGCCTTACTGCAGGGCTTCTCAACCTGTTCTTCACCATGGAGACCCTTTTAATACCTCTTGTGGCCACAGACCGTCAAGACTTAGCTTGTTTAATTTATTTTATATTTCAGGATGAGAAAATGAATAATTTGGGATCAGGAATAAAAAGATCACACCTTCTCAAACCGCCTTAAACCTGGATCTTGGGTTTTAAAAGGCATGATTATCAAAAGCAAGTTAAGAGACTTGTGTATTTTCTCAGAGATCTCATTCCAGGTCTCTGCAAAACCTTTTGTTTGTAGCAAACTAACCTTTTATAACAACAACAAAAAAAAAGAACAGCAGTCTGTTGGCCAATGCAAGGATGGTCCCCATTTTGCAAATTAACGTGTTCCTACAAGGTTTGAAATTATTTATGGCTCAGTACTAAGATCAACAAACTTAAATTACTTTACAGTAATTATACTATAAATTTAGTTTCTTTGAGCCAAGTTATGCTTCTCTTATTTCTCTGTGTGTAATGAAAAACAAAGGATTAAATACCAGCTCTTTTATATAATTTGCCATTTTATAGCAATTGCAATAAAGTATGTGTGTGTGTGTATGTGGCTTTATCATGAGCCATGCTGGTGCAGTGGTTAGAGTGCAGTACTGCAGGCTACTTTTGTTAACTGCCGGCTGCCTGCAATTTGGCAGTTCGAATTTCACCAGGCTCCAGGTTGACTCAGCCTTTCTGAATTTGGTAAAATGAGGACCCAGATTGTTGGGGGCAATAGGCTGACTCTGCAAATTGCTCAGAGGGGGTGGAAAACACTGTGCAGTGGTGTGTAAATTTAAGGGCTATTGCTATTCTGAAAAAAATCAAGAAGGTATCCAGGATCAACCTCAACATTCCCCTGAATGAAAAAGCAGAAAATTCTGTAAAATGTTCTCAGCTTATAGGTTCTCCTGCTTGAGCAGGGGCTTGACTAGAAGACCTCCAAGGTCCTTCCAGCTCAATTCCAGCTCAAAATACAATTTTTATTGTATTTAAAAAGTAAATTAAATACCTTTAAATAAAGATATTCTACAGAATATCTTTATTCTGCTACATAACTTTTTCCCATTCAATTAGCAAGAATGAACTTCTGAGAACCAAACGTATCAAAAGGAATCCTTTATTGAGATGAGACAATTCATGTAGGAGTTCAAAGCAGCATCTGAGGTCCCTCAGGCATACAGGGATACATAAGGGAGTTTAGAACCCCTCCCCTTATCTCAATGTGTATTTAGAGAAACAAAAGCCAGTATGTTAATCCCCCTGCCACCCCTTCTATAGGAACAATCTTTCTCAGTTTCTCAGGACATACCTAATTTTCCCCCACTCCCTTTTTAGAATGAACTTTTTCCAGAGATTCCCTGGATAAAAATCACTGTGGAATTTTTATGATCTTCTCATCTTCTGTCTGTGCCTCTCGGAGGTGATAGGTTCTGGCCATCTGTCTTTTCTCCCTCCATTATATCATGTGTGGGTTATACAAATTCGATATAAGGTTAAATATATTCAGGTTACATCAACAAAGGATTTCTTTATCAGCTTCCCCCCCTCCTTTTCTTCTTCCACTGAAGAAATGACAGATACACGGATCTGACATCAACATGACTTCTGGTTGCAAATCTTTTCTCTTGCTCCTTTATGCATTTCCTCTATACAATCCATGTTCAACCCTTGGTCTTTCAACTTCCTTCCATGTGCACAGTGTAGCCTGGATCTGCATATGTTCTCAGCTTAAAGGTCTGCAATCATTGCTTGTCACCTGGTTCATACCCAGTTGCAACTCCTCACCATTGGAACATGGAAAAGGATTCTCTGTTGTGGTCCCTTGGCAGCCTGTGGAGACGGCAGCGGAATTGGACAGTGAGGAAGAATGGGGACCAGTCCAGGAGTCTGGGGAGGACTTGGAGGAGGATCCGATGCGGAGATGGGGCCAGGGCCATCGGGGAGTGGGGTGCTCCCAGGTAGGATTTACTTGTTCAGGAATAACATTCTATCTGTGCAGTAAAATTATGCTTTGTGAACTTAGGGTTAAAGTACTGTAAAACCCAGGCAGTTTGTAACAAATGGCTAGTCGTGCTTTTTTTTAATTCTGTGCCCCAAAAGTGGGATCCATTCTGTAATGTATTATGAAACACCTTTAGTGCCCTTAATCATACAGACAAAATTATACCATCCACAACATGAACATTGTCATGGGAACACTCATATTATTAGAGATTTTCAAGAAAAGATTGGAAAGCCATTTGTCCAGGATGGTATAAGTTCTCCTGTCCAGGGCGGGAGGTTGGGCTAGTAGACCTCCAAGGTCCCTTCCAGCCCCAGGATTCTACAATTTGCCAAAATACCAAAAACCAAACCCAAATCCTAGAGTAGAAACATGGTAACATGCACAGTGGATCTATTAAAACGAACGATAACTGTAGAATGGGAAATGGAATAAATAGTCTTGCAAAAGGTCATGGCTAGCCAAAAGAAAAGACTCTGGTTTCAATTTTATATGACTCTTTAGAATCTTCTGTCCTGCTCTATATAATTAAGTCCAAATTTTTTCTGGCTTTTTTAAACTTCCACCAAGCATGATGAAATGTCCCTTCTTGCTGGTTACATCTCCAGCATTAGTTAGAACAGGGCAGTCAAACTCATGGCCCACAGGCCGGATTTTTCCCATGGTGGCTACACCCATGCCCAGTTTAGAGAAGGGGGGTCCCGATATGTCATGTGACGCTGCTGTTTGACACCCCTGAGTTAGAAGAACCAAATCTAGTCCATTTTTCAGTGACAAGTATCAACAATACATCCTTTTGTAAAAATTCTTTTGAAGATTGCAATATACTATAAATTTCCATTCTTTCAGATACATATTCTCCCACCGATCTGTGTGTATATTACAACCAAAATTCTTTGCACATTTTATCATACATTTTCACTTGTTTTTGTTGTTTCTTATCTCAGCAAAAGTTTATACCTTTTAGCAAAACCACAATCATCATCTCAAGTTCTATTTCAAATTCAGCCTTACATTGTCCAAAAGCAAAAGTTCTTCTATCTACTTTAAATCTTTTAAATAATTCTACATATGAAATCATCGACATGAATATCCTACAACCATAACTGTATCAGATCTTTTATTTTATTCTCTTATTTTTCTTATATGTACCCATTTCATGTATTCATAACTATGTATATACTTATACCTATTATCTTGTAAGTGATTGACAAATCAAATNATGTACCCATTTCATGTATTCATAACTATGTATATACTTATACCTATTATCTTGTAAGTGATTGACAAATCAAATATATAAATAAATAAATAGATAAAATCTTCTCTTGTTTTTACTCTACATGCTCCTCGACAAAGTTCCAATAGATTAGAGAAAGCCAACCATTAATGTTCAGTTATCATTTCTCTTTTATAAAATGCTTTCTGTGCTGAGAGCCATGAAGGTACTTTCTGGCAAAGGCCAAGTTTACATCTGTTTCATATTCTCAACATGAAGAAATTTAACCTAGAGGAAAATAAGGTTTTATACTTAAGACAAGAAAAAAGCCCCAAAAGCACAGGGATAGACTAGATGGTGCCTGGCTCAACAGCAGTAACTGTGAGAAAGATCTCTGAGTCCGAGTGGAGAACTACTTAAAACCGTGTGCTACAGCCGCCAAAAAAAGCCAACGCAACCGAGGCTGAATCAGCAGAATCCAGATCACATGGAGACTTAGGAAAAAGTGCAGAGAAGAGCAACAAAGTGTTTAGGGGACCAGAGGCTAAAATATATGAAGAAGGCATGTCTAGTTCAACGAAAAGAAAGACCAGGGGTGACATGATGGCTTGTTTAAGCAATCACTCCCCCTGCGAGGAGAGAAATGATGCAAAGGGATAAAAAGGGGGGTAAAATGTGGTCAGGTCCAGGATGATAGAGGGGTTCTTGGAAAACCTCTAGTTTGGTAACAAAATGAAGAGATACTGGAGGTGTATCTGCAGTATCAACAACATCCAGGAGGTGCCAGATTCTATGGATTTGCTTTGCAAGTTAGCTGACTATTGGCCTTATTAATGGCAATAACATTTTATAAAGTTGTTTAAGACATATAAGATGTAAATCCCCCCTCCCCCCCAAAAAACAGGCCAATCAAGCTAGTGGAATGAACCCAGGCACAACAGCTTTGAGCAATTTCTTTTCTATTTCTTTTATCCAGATTTCCCCACTGGTTCTCATGTAGATACTTTCTCCCTCACTTTCATTGTCTAGCAAAGGAAAAGGCTTATTCTTCCTCCTATTCTGCAGAGCTGTATCCCCATAGAGTAGAAATTTTAATGTTCGAGATGGATGCAGCACTTCTGTGAATACTATCACTAAATCAATTGCACTACTACATCACTGTTTTTTTAAAGTTGATTCAGGTCTGCATTAGTTTAGACTTATTTCTCTGCTTCTGAATGGGGTATGTGATTGTGGATGCACCTAAATAACACCTGTGAAGCCAGTATGAATTATTTGGATTTTTGCTGAGGAAATTTAGAATGAAGGAATGCAGGCAAAATACCTGCTCTGTCATAGGATAATTTAAAGGGCTTCCCAGCTATTGTTCTGACCTGCACTTAAGAGCAATTTTGGACATCCTCCACGAAGCAACTGGTCCCAGCTGGTAAGGATTCTCCTTTCAGAGATCTCCAAATAAATCAAAGCCAAAGCTTTGGAATAATTATTTTTTCTTGGTTCTAAATTTATGTTTGCTTTGAGTCTAATAAGGTCATAATGGCAACCCTCAGACGTTGGGACTGAGGAAATATCCATTCTTCAAGCTTGAAATATATCTACCTGACTAATTCTGTCATTGTATAAAACTGTTCTGGCGCCTTTGTCTAGAATCTCCATAACTACGGTACATCAAAATATACACACACCTGCATTAAGAAAACTTTCCTAACTTGCAATGTAAATTTGCTTATTTTCCATAAGAGAACTGTGCATTTAGGAATGCTTAAAAATGCATGCTATTACTTAAGTGAAATCTACCCAATTCCTGAAAGGTTTTCTTCCTGATGAAAGAACCAACTATTTTTCTGTTTCATTCTCATTATGTTTGAAGTAGCACCATCCTGTTCCATCTTATATGGCAGAGTGATATTATATCTAGAAATACTTTGGTTAGGGTAAAAAAATTCCATTGGTAGACAAATTATTTGAATTCCACAGTGCCCTTAAAAGTGACTCAGCTATTCAAGCATCTATTGATTGCCTTTCGATCTTTCAAAAAGATAAAAGAGAAGTCATAGCAGGTTTTTATGGAGAACAAAGCTTTTCTTCATACAATAACTCCACATATTTGTCTTCCAACGAAATTGTGTATTTCACGTTTTGTAATAGCTAAAATACTTAAGAAAGTCACAAAGTAGTGAAATGTTGCTGAATATGATGCATTGCCGAAAATTTAAATGTACACTTTTCTCTCATGTTATTCTTTTCAGACTTACATCTCTCTAGCAGGAATCAAGTCACTCTTCATAAACCTGAAAGTAACTACTGGGAAGCACCAAGAGACGCTTTGTGTGTGCGCCATATTCACCAAGACTAGTTTTCAAAATGTGAGAGTGGGAAGTATTACTTATTTTAATTTTAATTGGTGAAATACAGTTTACATAGTGATTCTGTACATATTTTTAAATCATGTTTTTACATCATCATCATAATTATAACTAGTCAAGCCTTTGGATGACAGTTTCAGAGATATTTTCTTTCCTAACCGAAGCAGAGAAAGAGAACAGAGATGGGTGGGCAAAAAAGCAGAGGGAGCTGGAGGAATCTTCAGATTTTTGCAAATACTACCAAATTTGTAAGCATTTGGTATCAGCCATAATTGGTTAATAATAATAATAATAATAATAATAATAATAATAAAATAATAAGAAGCTTAATACAAAAAGAGATCACTTTGGCGGAAAAACAAATCTAGTCACGTTGCCACTTCAAAAGCCGATACAAAAATTTATGCCACCAGATAAAGACTGAATGCACCAATATCACATGAAACAGAGGAAAAATTTCTAGGCACCAATTCCACCCAATGCCCCCTTTTTTACAATTTTGTAAACAACAAACAAAAGGCTCAAGGTCCATCCCACCCTGATAGGACCGAATGGTAGACTGCAACGACGAACACCATTAAAGCCAACCTCTTTAATACATTCTTTGGCTCAGTATTTGTAAACAGCAATGGATCATGTCCAGTATTCCTAGTCAAACCACAGACAACTACAATGATCCTAATACATTTGATTTTACAGAGACATGTTTGAAAAAGCACTACGCAATCTAAAACCATCTCTCTCTATTGGACTGGACAGAATATGTCTACTTCTTAAAAAGCTATCCGCTGCCATGAGCAAACCTTAAGCATAGTCTTTGAAAATCTTCAGGACCAGCTCCTTGCTAAAACTATGGTCACAAGCCACGATCATCCATCTTCAAAAAGGGAGACCCCAGCCTAGTTGAAAATTACAGACCAACTCTTTATGCTGCGTCACTTGTAAAGTCACGGAATCAATTATTAACCAATCCATTATCCTCCACTTAGAGACAAATAACTACTCTCTAAATAAACATTTGGTTTCAGAAAAAACTATCCTGTAATCTGCAACTCTTACCTGCAAAAACATGACTACAAACTCGATCAGGGCAAAGCGATAGATGCAATCTATATAGACTTCTGTAAAGCCTTTGATTCAGTGATACATGACAAAGCGTACTCTAAAACTACAATTGTATGGTATCTCTGGACACCTCATAACTGATAGAGCATTCTGTCAAATGGTCAAAATTGGAGCATCCATTCAATTCTGTACCGTCAACAGTGGTGTCCCCCTAGGCAGTATTCTAGGATGAACTCTCTTCACAACTCTACATAAATACCTCTTGTGATCATTTTAAGAGCAACTGCGTCCTCTTCACTGATGATGTAAAGCTGTTCAATACCACAGATAATACTGCTATCCTTCAAAAAGACCGCGACTATGTGTCAGAATGGTCAAGCAAATGGCAACTTCAAATTTCAACAAATAAATGTGCTCTGTCTCATATATGGCGCAAAAAAAAATCAGTAAAATAAAATTACAAGCTGGAATAGTCAAGACCTTGTTGATGATCCAAACTCTGTCAAGGACCTTGGAGTACTCATCTCTAATGATCTAAGTGCTAGAGCCCACTGTAACCACATAGTCAAAATGCCAAAAAGGCATTAAGAGTTGTTAACCTAACCTTACATAGCTTAAGGAACTTTTGGTCACATATGCAGACCACACATGCCACAATTATTCCTTGCTTTTATGTTTGCAAAGCTGGAACTGAATTATTTACTTCAAGCAGAATATTCATTGAAGAAAGCAAAGATATTGGAAGTGAGATGAGAAATCTGGTTAATTACTAGAATCTTTACTGAAATGATTGCAAAAATGTAATATTGTCTCTATTACAAAGGATGCTCAGAGTAGAATATATAATGATTTGGTTTCAAGTCAAATCTTTTTTACACTGATAGATGTGTGTAGGAGTGGAGGAATATAGCCAATCAAAAAGGCACATAAAGGGTCTAAAAATAGTAAGACTGGAAATCTAAAAATAATTACTGAAAGCTAAATAAAAGATATAGTTTATAAATATAAAATTATAGATGAGAGAAAGGGGGAGAAAATCTAAAAGAAGGGTAGGAGTGTTAAGAGTTTAGGGAGCATAAAAAGTTCATGGTATGTAAAAGACTTTATTAAGGTGCAGATCAGTGGTGGGATTCAATATTTTTTACTACCTGTTCTGTGAGTGTGGCTTGGTGGGTGTGGCAGGGAAAGGATATACTGCAAAATCGCCATTCCCTCCCCACCTGCTTTCCAGCTCCTTTCTCCTATGCAGGGCAACCAAAGGAGACCCAGCCCATCAGCTGGGACTCAGTGGGAGGCAGAGAAGAGATGGGGTTGGCGGGGCCAGTCAGAGGTGGGATTGGCCGGTTCTCCCAAACTACTCCAAATTTCCACTATCAGTTCTCCAGGACTGGTCAGAACTGGCTGAATCCCACCTCTGGTGCAGATATATTTAAACATTCTAAACAAGGTGTTCATTAGATCTCCTTTATCAAGGTGAATCCCAAGCACAGGTGATTGTCCTGCAAATTTTGAGCACGGACACACAGAACTGGCAACATTGTACAGTATGTTGCAACAGGTTGGCATCTGAAAGCAACCAGATGATGCAGAACTGCTCAGGTGAAGCTGGCATGAATGTCTCTGCAGTACCAGGAAAGAAAGAAAAGGAAAGAAGAGCCCATGTTGCTTCTGTGCTCAGGACCACAATCTCTTTGGGTGGGGAATTTTCAGCTGGGGGGGTGGGGGCGGGCATGGCCTAATGCCAGAGTAAAGGTCCCTCTGGCTCTAGGTCCTTTCAGTTCAGTGAGGGATGGAGGGAGGCAGAAGACCTGCTGATACCCAGCAATAAAGTTTAGAGCCCTGGCTAAGCCCAGCTGGTGCTCTGTATCGGCTCTGCACTGTTTAGCAGGGGCTTTTGCCTGATCATACCCCATTCCAAGTAGGAAATCTGGAGAGAAGCCCAACAAAAAGTTTTCACTGAGTGATTGATTAGTTTGCCACCCATCTCGCTTCAAGGTGACTCTGAGCAGCTTATATACATAAAAAGCCAATAAAAACATTAACAATAAGTATACCTAATGATAGTAATAGATTACAATTAAAAAGATGTGAAAGAAGGAAGACAGATGCGCACAGGAGTTGGTGGGGCCTTCTCTTAATCGGTCACCACTTCCAGTGTGCAAGACCCCCACTGGGGCCCCAGGCCAACAGGCAGAGCCAGTCTTACGGGAAATCAGGAGGGCAGGAGCAGATCTCAGGGGGCAAGAGGTGCCCAAAGGCAGGCATCCCAGCAGAGAAGCACTTTCTCCGGAGCCTTCCGGGTGGCTGACCTTCCTTCAACAACAGGGCCCACGGGGAGCCCCTTCTGCTGGCATGAGTGGAGGGCGCCAGTCCCAGGTGGCGCCTCAAGTAACCTGCACCCAGCCCGCCCAGGGCTTTAAGGGCGATAACCAACACCTTGGATTGAACCCAGAGGCAAACGGGCAGCCAGCGCAGCTTGCAAAACAGTGGTGTAACATGCCTGCGCATTTCCGTTGAAACCATCACTCATCATTAGATCAAGGTACGGCTAGGGTTCGATAATCTGGGCCAGCAGGTGAGGATGAAGCTGGCCTCTAGTTACAAGGTGGCATTGCAGCCACAGAGACTTGAAGAATCATTCTTAAATAATTGGATCATAGAAACGCCAAGGGTGCAGAGCTGGAGAAGGGGTGGCATCTGGGCCCCGAAGAGAAGTTGCATTATTGGTTTGGCTTCATGTACTTTGACAGCTGCAGGTACATCGTGGCCATTGTTTGTCCTAAGGAATTTACAGAAGGCAGATTTACAGTCGCATGATTTTCTGCATTTTCAGCAACATAGTTTCCATGGGCTTTCCTACTGCTGGCAGGATGAAGGACCACTCCCGGATCTTTAAACAGGAAATCTTCTCTTGGACCATCTGTATTACAGGAATNATGACCTCTGCCAGCTCCTTTAAAACTCTGGGATGTAATCCATCAGGTCCTGGTGATTTGTGTTCATCAAGATCAGAGGTTATTTTGCCATTTTCTTGCTTATTTTAATTTTTATTTCTAATCTATCTTTTATGGTTGTGATTTTGGTAGCTTTGACTATAGTTTCTTTTTGCATGAATACCAGTGCAAAGAATGAGTTAAGCAGCTCTGCTTTCCCTCTATAGCCTGTTACTTCCTTGCCATCTTCTCTTTTTAGTGGATCGACTGTTTCCTTGACTTTTTCCTTATTTGTATGTTGAAACTTTAAAATTATCTTTGACTTTCATTGCAAGTCTTCATTCATTCTGAGCCTTTAGTTTTCCTTCATCTTTGCAGATTCTGGCTATCTGCTGATATTTTGCCTTAGTTATGTGTCCCTCTTTCCGTTTTTCTTGTCTTGCAGTTAAGACAGTTAATATCATCAGATAATTGATGGTACTTTATGCCATACCAACAGATGACTACTTCCAGTAGGTTCTTGTGAATAAATGCCATTGTAGGAGTATCACAAAGGCAAAATTTCATATCCATCAAGGAGATACCACCATGCCCAATTGAAGATTTGTTATCTTTGCAACAAAAGAGAAGAAAGAAGTCTAGCAGCCAGGTCAATTTTAAAACAACATTAAAGTATCACTTAAGACTACCAACATCTGCTGAAAGCTTCAGGTTCCATGCAGCAGTTTAAAAAAGGAAAGCAGTGTATATTCAAAGTTATAGAAGCACAAGATTTGCAAGCAGATGAAGTCTAAGACCAATCTTTGCATTTCCAAGGTGGGCTACCATTTTACTGAATGAATGGACTTGGCATAAGAACATTTGGTACAATCCCTGAGCCAGCTTTGAGGAACCCGTATAGGTCACTTGTTCAGATGAGCAGCTATAGAAATAAAATAAAAACCATTTATATTTTCAATGCAAAAAAGAAAGCACTTGTCACACATACCTAGCCATACTTAACCAGTTCATTTATGAAAAGTGGGTACTATATTTGCACATGTTAAGTTCAGTTTTATTCTTATGGTTATGTGAAGTTAATTAATTTATGCAGAAGATTAATCTAGGACGGTCTTTCATATTTGGTTGCAAATTGTGGATGACCACTAGATGGTGGCAAAGAATCATTTAAAAAACCCAAATGCTTGCTAACCATTTCAGGGTCATCTGGATTTTCATAGTAGTCCTGGTGAATTTCGTGATTCAATTAAGCATATTAAGAGAAAACACTGTATATTTTTAATTGTCCTTTTCCTATAGATACTTTAATTTTAAGGAATAAATTGACTGAATCTTGAAATTTTTCAAGCAGGGATTTCAAGCATTACACAGTTCTGCCATTTACTAACAATTAGTCTAGAGCAAATAACAGGACATTAAAGATGACATTGGTCGGTGATCTTGGATGAGAACAAAAACCATGCACCAGAAGTGGCCAGAGGACACTAGGCAGCATTTGGGGGAAGATAAACTTTGAAAGTGTGAGCAAAGACCAATCGATATATTTGTCCTTGAGAGTCTGATGCAATACAAATGAACCATGTAGTTCTCCTTCGAGATGATGAGTCTCCAGTGGTTGCTAGATTTTGTTAAATAGAAAGCAAATGCTCTATAATTCTAGGGGAAGAAAATCAGCATGTAATAGATGGACATTCCCCCAACTTTAAATGTGGATGTAAAATAACGGAGGAAATGGGAGCAATCCCTGATAAAGATTTGCTAAGAATTTTGCTTTAAGGAAGAATGGAAAAGCAGGTCATTTCAGTTTCCAATTTCAACAGCAATAGTAAGTTCTTGGAAGAAGTAACTGATCTGCTAAATCTGTTCCAACCCAACTAGGTTTGGTGATGTTTGTATCCCATTACTGTCCAGTCAAGTCATTAAAGAGAATTGGTAATTTTTCATGGGGAGATGGGCTGATCTCCAAAGTCAAGAAAGCATTTCATCCATTTATGATGCATGTGCTAGCCTATAATCTTTTTAATCTTTCCAGTTTATTTATTCTGCTGCAATTTTGCTGCTGAAGGAGTATATATATCAGCAAAACATCACTTGGAGGCCCACCTACATAGACTGACTAAATTTCATAAAAGCAAATAAACTCATTAAAAAAGGGGGGGGGGCTTTCTCTTGATATTGGCTACCTTCATCTGCTGCTAAATCTTAGCATGAAAAAGTGATGACTTAAAACGTACTTAAAACGTACAGGGGTGGCCTTGGAGAACTTGCAGACAACATTTGGGTTCCTTACCTGAATCCTCAAGGAAGCTTGAAAAATCAAGGATGGGAAAGATTTCTGCCATCTTTAGAAGGACTAAAACATCCAGTTTAGGCCCTCATCTCTTCAGTTAAGGATGAAAATGTCAAGGTTCCAAATAATGAACTCAATCAATCCAGCAACTCTGAGACTTTTAGCTTTCTCAAAGAACTGCTTTATTGAGACATCATTTTGGCACAGTTGCAAAACAAAACCAGCTCTGGTTAATCTCCCGCTTTCAATATAAAAGATTTGACAGTTTCCTTCCTCCACAGGTCATGTTCCCCAATTAGGTGTTCTGGCATCTCCTTGGTAACCTCTTCCAGTCTCTGGCCAGCACCTGGTAGGATGACCTTGGTTCCCACGAGATAGTAACTTGTTGATGTCTGGTCTGACATTCCAAGGCTCCCTCCTCCCTCTGAAGTGTGTCAAACTGAGAAATGGAGAAAATGGCTGTGATAGGCCCAAACTGCTTAGTGTAAACTATTCCGGGCTATATGGAATATATTCAACATATTTGTACAGATTCATTTTTTTTTCTTGTATGTTTACATGTTGAAAAACAAAGTCTCTCAACTGACAACTGACCCCATCTCCAACATAAACATAGCCAAGCCTCCTACAACTGGCCCCAACTCATTGGGTTCACAACCTCTGGTGATCACAGAAAAAGAAGTGCAAGATC
>BHFT01004988.1:0-11866 GCA_004320025.1 Laticauda laticaudata
AGTTGTGGGAGCTTCATCCCTGGAGGCTTTCAAGAAGAGACTGGACTGCCATCTGTCAGAAATGGTGTGGGGTCTCCTGCTTGGGTGGGGGTTGGGCTAGATGACCTACAAAGTCCCTTCCAACTCCGTTAATCTCATCTATAAATCAGATCCACGGTTTAAAACTCTTCCTAATTTTCCCTAGCAGCTGGATTCATGCTCAGCCCCAGGGACACAGATGTTTGGTCTGTTGTGTTCCTTCAAAATTTGCGAGCCGTCACAGAAGGGCCGGCGGGAAGACTGCACCGGACAAATTGAGGTGGGCAGGCAGGTGGGAGGTGGCTAGCTTGGCACAGGTCCAGCGGGGTAATAGGACAGACATTTCTGGACGCGACAAGAACTCAGGGCATGACCGAGCAAAGTCTTCCTGCAAATGGCCGATTAGCTGGGACTCTATTTACACTTCGACCGATAAGGTGGCAGGGAGCCAGATCTGTCAAATCATGAGAAAATAACTCCCAGCAACTAACTCCACTTCTTTTTTCTTTCTTTTTTTTTTACCAAAAAGTTTTTATTTTATTTTTACACACATTCCCTCTTTTCTTTAAAGCTGGCTGGGGAATTCTGGGAGTTGAAGTCCTCCAGGCTTAAAGTGGCCAAGGGTTGGAGACCCCTGTTTTAAACAATGTGTCACCTGGGTACAAATACCTTGTGCCATCATATTTATGGTTAGTTCATTGTCCTTACCCGAACAACAATAATTGCATTGCATTCTTATTTTGCACTACTATACATCATCCATCTTATCGTTGCAACCATCCCCTTCCCTGATGTAGAACTCTTGATTCCTAAGCCCGCCTGCCAAGATTTTCCTCTAAGATTCCCAAATCCCAGTTCCGACCTGAATGAACGACAGGCAAAGTCCTTGGAATAGCGACAAGGAAAAGACGCACTTTGCTCCAGCAGAATTTATGTCCTTTCACGCAAACACCAATTGTGCAATCCCTCCCCTTTCCCTTCCTTGATAGCCCCTTCTCAGCAAAAGCGCCCTCTTTTAATCATGTTTATATTGATATAATTAGTAACTCATTTAACCCCGTCAATAGAGCAATATTCCTCTATAAACGCAGGAATTAAACTGTCAAAGCCCCCAAGATCAATCGAAGCGCTGCGATGGGGGGGGGGGGGGCAGGCTGTTGTTCCCTTCCACAGAGAAGAGGGGAAAGGAGAAAAGAGGGGTGGGATGTCCTTGGAAAGCAAGTGGGTCCATTTGGGCCTGGCCTCCCAGTGTGGCCACGATGGACTCCAAGGCCTTCTCTTTGACCAGAAAGAGGCAGAGAAGAGCAACGCACAGACAATGAGGGGACGCGGGAGTCTCTAACAACATAGGAAGAATGGTGGCTGGAACTGGGTACGTCTCGTTTAATGAAAAGAAGGACTCGGTGAGACATTGACAAGCTGGGCTCAAACATCTCAGCGGGCTGCCCCAAAAAAGAGGCAGTCAAGCAATTCTCCAAAAGCATCCCCGAAGGCAGGACAAGAAGCAATGGGTGGAAAATTCATCAAGGAGAGAAGCAACCTTGGTAACTATCTTAAAAAAAAAAATAAACGGTTTTAAATTTTTTTCTTTTTTTTTGAAAAAACTTCGATCTGCTTTTTCTTATTATGAGGACATTCCGCGGAGGACAATAATCAGTGGACAACTTGCCTTTTCCAGTAAGTTGTGAGGTCCTCCACACACTGGAAGTTTTAAAAAAGATTGTTGGGAGAACGATTGCTCTGAGTGATGTAGAGTTTTCTGCTGAGCAGGGGTTGGACAAGAAGACCTCCAGGGTCCGTTCCAACCTGCTATTCTACTTCTATTCTATTCTATTCTATTCTATCTATTCTTTACTTCTACTCTCCTATTCTCTTCTTGCATTCTGTGTTCTCTATTTCTACTCCTAACTCTAGTTCTCTTCCTGCTCCTGCTCTGCTCTGCGCTATTCTGTATTCTATTCTATTCTACTCTGTTCTATTCTCTTCTATTCTCTATTCTATTCTCTATTCTATTCTATTCTCTATTCTATTCTATTCTATATTCTATTCTCCATTCTATTCTGTATTCTATTCTATTCTCTATTCTATTCTATTCTGTTATATTCTATTCTATTCTATTTTCTATTCTATTCTCTATTCTATTCTATTCTCTATTCTATTCTATTCTCTTCTCTATTCTATTCTCTTCTCTATTCTATTCTATTCTATATTCTATTCTCCATTCTATTCTCTATTCTATTCTATTCTCTATTCTATTCTATTTTCTATTCTATTCTATTCTCTATTCTATTCTCCATTCTATTCTCTATTCTATTCTCTTCTATTCTCTTTTCTATTCTATTCTCTATTCTATTCTCTATTCTATTTTCTATTCTATTCTATTTTCTGTTCTATTCTATTCTATTCTCTATTCTATTCTCTATTCTATTCTCTATTCTATTCTCCATTCTATTCTCCATTCTATTCTATTCTATTCCATTCCATTCTTTTCTACTCTGTTCTGTTCTGTCCTATTCTGTTCTCTATTCGATTCTCTATTTTATTTTATTCTATTCTATATTCTATTCAATATTCTATTCTCTATTCTATTCTACTCTGTTCCATTATGTTCTATTCTATTCTATTCTATTCTCTATTCGATTCTCGATTTGATTCAATTCAATTCTATTTTCTATTCTATTCTATTCTACTCTGTTCTGTTCTGTTCTATTCTCTATTCTATTCTATTCTCCATTCTATTCTCTATTCTATTCTACTCTGTTCTATCCTGTTCTATTCTATTCTCTATTCTATTCTATTCTATTCTATTCTCTATTCTATTCTATTCTACTCTGCTTCTATTCTATTGTATTCTCTATTCTATTCTACTCTGTTCTGTTCTATTCTATTTTCTATTCTATTCTATTCTATTCTATTCTATTCTCTATTCTATTCTATTCTACTCTGTTCTATTCTATTGTATTCTCTATTCTATTCTCTGTTCTATTCTACTCTGTTCTGTTCTATTCTATATTCTATTCTATTCTATTCTATTCTATTCTATTCTACTCTACTCTTTTCTGTTCTGTTCTGTTCTACTCTTTGGATGGGACATAGCTCCATGCATGAGACAGAGCTAGGGAGCTGCGGAGACTGGGGAACTGAGCATGGCTAGTCTAGTGAAGAGAAGGACCAGGGGTGACATGACAGCAGTAATTGGAGAGGTTGCCCCAAGGAGGAAACCCTTTCCAAAACACCAGAAGGCAGGACAAGAAGCAACGGATGGAAACTCATCAAGGAGAGAAGCGACCTAGAATTAAGGAGAAACTTCCTGACAGGGAAGACAATTCACCAAGGGAACTGCTTGCCACTAGAAGTTGTGGGTGCCTCACCACTGGAGGTTTTTAAGAAGAGTCTGAACAGCCATTTGTCTGAAATGGTGTAGAGATTCCAGTTTCAGAGGGGGGCTGGATTAGAAGACCTCCAAGGTCCCTTACAACTCTGTTATTTGCCTTCTAAAAACATAGCGATGGACCATTCATAAATATTCATCTTCATAAATATTACATTCATAAATATTCATCTCTTTGCCGTGGCCAGATTGTGGCATTTGAGACACACACTGCTCTGTGTACTGAAAGGGGTTGTGTATGACATTTGCAAGCTTTTCAAGAAGAGACGGGACAGCCAGTTGTCTGAAATGGTGTAAGGCCACCTGCCTGAGTTGGGGGTTGGACTAGAAGACCTCCAAGATCCCTTCCAGCTCTATTCTGATTGATTGAGTTACCAAAAACAGCTTTTGGGAGGACTGGGAAGTTTTACAAGTTATAGTAAGCAGAGTTGGGTGGGTTTAATATTCACAGTAGAAATTAAGGCTGTGCCATAATTTGGGTTGGATTCCAAAGCATTATGGTGAATAAAACACACCGAGTACCAGTCTGCCACTCTTTAAGGCAGCTTTGTTATCCCAGGAAAAAATGCAGGAGGTTTACAGAGTTATAACTTATTAAATTTACCTCTCCAAACATCAGGGAGTACCTAGCAGTCATCTTACAACTCTTTAAGGCAGCTTTGTTATCTCAGGAAAAGATGCAGGAGTTTTACGGTTATTATTTATTAAATTTACCACTTGAAACTTCAGGGAGTGAACACACTGCTGGAAAAGATGGTTAGGAACCGAGAAAATCTATCTGTGTGGTTACTAAGAGCTGACACCTCCTGAATGGCACATCATCATAACTATTATTTATTTACAACCCCGTTCTATAAAACTTATTACGAAAATCGATAATAAAAAAACCAAACGGCATTATAAATGCTTCTCCTGGGCCTGCATAATATATCAAGCCATTAGCAAAGCAGAGGCTTGTTTGCCCTCCGCGCGACGCCTCCAGCTCCCCATGGGAACTCCAACCAAGCTGAGCATGTGACAGGCAGTCCTCCACTTATGACCAAAACACGAGGCCCAAATTTATGTCGCTAAGCGAGACAAATGAGCTTTGCCCCGTTTTACAACTTTGCTTGCCACATTTGTTGAGTGAACCAGTGCAGCTTTTTCATGAGTCACACGGTCGTTAAGTGAATCTGGCTTCCCCACTGAGTCACAAAAGGGGATCACATAACTGTTATAACTTTGAACGGTCACTAAATAAATCATCATAAGTCAAGGACTATCTCTAGATGTACAACAGTAATGGAGCCCCAAATTTCTGTTGCTGAGCGAGACCTGCGTTAAGTGAGTTTTGCCCCCATTTTATGACCTTCCTTGCCGCATTGATTAAATAAATTCCTGTAGTTGTTAAGTGAGTCACATGGTCATTAAGTGAATCAGGCCTCCCCGTTCACTTGGTTTGTCAATGAGTCACAAAATAGGACCCTGGGACATGACAACCATCATAAATATAAATCAGTAGCCCCAAACTTCTGAATTCTGACCATGTGACTCTGGGGATCAATGGTCGTAAGTCTGAAACACAGTCACTTTTTTTGTGGCTGTGGTAACTTTGAACAGTCACTAAATGAACTGTCATAAATCGAGGACTATTGGTAGTCCTTGACTTACGACCACAAGGAACCCCAAATTTCTACCCCAAATTGACTCTGAGGAGTCAGCAACTGTCCTAAGTGAAAAATGATCGTCAGTCACTTTTAAAGGGCCTGTTGTGGCCCACCGGCAGCTAGCGGAGCTGGCACCAGAGTCAGACGGTGAGGAGGTTGGGGAGGAACCTGGGCCAATCTTGGAGTCTGGGGAAGGCTTGGACAAGGGCTCTGTGTTGGAGGCAGAGACGGGGCCAGGGCCACCTGTGCCTAACTGTTGTTTATCAGCTGCCTTCAGAGTCAGAGATCAGTTGGAAGAAGAACAGCTGGAGCCTGTTCCCAGTGTGCGCATGCACAGAGCTGTCAGAAGAAGGGAACGGTTAAGGAACAAGGGCTGATTCAGGAGTAAAGGCACAGCTGGACGGTGAAAGGCCCCTCCCATAGGGAATAAAAGAGGAGCAAAAGGGGAAGGGGCTTTTGTAAGAAACAGTTTGTTGCAACAGTGTGAAGCTCTGCCTGTGCATCTCAGAGACTTGTGCTGAGCCCTTCCTTGTCAGCACTGGGTTTGGAAACAGTTGCTTGGCAGCTCTCCAGGCTAGATGAGGCCTGTGCTCCTCATGACACCCTTGGAAGACTGTTTGCCAGGCCTTTGGCTGAATGTGGATGCAAGAAATTCACCTTCGTTGAATAAAAGGGGTTTTGCCGGGACAAAGAGCCTGCTTAGGGCTTTTTGGGGAAGCCAAGGACAGAACAATGCCGTTGCAACTTTGAACGGCCACTAAAGGAACTCTTGTAATTCGAGAACTGCCTGCATTCATCTTGCCTGCCCCGATTGCTTCCATTCGCAGAGTGGCTGCCTCTGCCCTACCCAGAGCCCACTTCCCTGCCCTAGAGGTGGAAGGACTTAGACCTGTGTCTAGCAAGGCCAAAGGTCGCACTCTGGAGCCTGTTTATGAAAGGGCTGGAATGAAGGGGAGGGGGAGGGCTAGGCGCCTTTCCCCTCCCCACCAGTTCTTGGAAAAAGCAAATATTGACTTTACTTTGCTGAATGGATTGGAAAGGCAGCTGCGTTAAGCCCCTCCTGGTCACCTTCCCTTCCCAGAAGGACCTGCCCCCCAGCCCCGTTTTCCGGTGGGACAGAATAAGAGAGTTGGAAGGGACCTTGGAGGTCTTCTAGTCCAACCCCAAGCTCAAGCAGGAGACCCTACGCCATTCCAGACAAATGGCTGCCCAGTCTCTTCTTCAAAGCCTCCAGTGATGCAGCGCCCACAACTTCTGGAGGAAAGTCATTCCACTGATTAATTAACAGAATAACAGTGTTGGAAGGGACCTTGGAGGTCATCTAGTCCAACCCTGTGCTCAAGCAGGACAGGCTATTCCCATTTCAGACAAATAGCTGTCAGTCTGTTTTTAAAAGCCTCCAGCGATGCAGCGCCCACAACCTCTGGTGGCAAGCTGTTCCACTGGTTAGTTCGACTCACTGTTAAGAAATTTCTCCTTATTTCTAGGTTGCTTCTCTCCTTGTTCAGTTTCCATCCATTGCATCTTGTCCTGCCTTCAGGTGCTTCGGAGAATCGCTTGACCCCCTCCTCTTCTTTGGGGCAGCCCCTGAGATATTGGAAGGCTGCTGTCATGTCACCCCTGGTCCTTCTCTTCATTAAACCCAACATGTCCAATTCTTGCAACCAATATTCATGTATTTTATCCTCCAGTCCAGTCCCCTCATCCTCTTGGTTGCTCTTCTCTGCACTCTTTCCAGAGTCTCAACCTCTTTTTTACATCCTGGCGACCAAAACTGGATGCAGGATTCCAAGTTTGGCCTTTTCAAAGATTCTTAAAGTGGTGCTAACACTTTTCAGTGCCGTTGTAATTTTGAACGGTCACTAAAAAAATAATTGTTAAATCAAAGACTGGCTGTATTCCCAGATCTTTTCTCTCTTTTTTTTCCTGGCTGGGAAATTCTGGGACTCCCAAAGTGCCCACAGGGCTGAAAGGTGCTGAGGTTGAGAAAATCTTCCCCCACTTCTATTCCCTGGTTCTGAGCCAAGTCTTGGGGAGTCAAGCCCCCTTCCCCCTGAAACAGCCTAACCCTGGTTAATTCACAGCCAGCCAAGGGGGGGGGGGGGGAGNGGGGGGGGGGGGGTCAGCCATGCCTGACCTTGCCCAGTCTCTCTGAGCCAAGAGTCAAAACCCAGAACTGTTCAATTAACGTTTAATGGCCACGGGGCCAGACGGAGCCCTTAGGAAGTTAATGTTTATGAAAAACTTTGATTTTTTTATTAACGCTCATGGGATCGAGGTGTGGTGAGGGAGGGGAGGGGGGGGACAAAGATCAACCCAACTCCAATTTCTTTTTTTCTCTATTTTTGGGAAAATTATAGATAGATGAAAGAGAGAGAGAAGAGATGAGATAGATAGATAGATAGATAGATAGATAGATAGATAGATAGATAGATAGATAGATAGATAGATAGACAGACAGACAGACAGACAGACAGACAGACAGACAGATGATATGGTAGATAGATAGATGGATGATAGTAGGTAGGGAGGGGGGTTAGATGATAGATGATAGATAGATAATTGAGAGAAAGAGGAGAGAGAGATTGATTAGATGAGAAAGAAAGTATAGATAACTATTGCACGATAGATGAGAGAGAAAGAGAGAAGGAGAGAGGAAGATGATAGATAGATAGATAGATAGATAGATAGATAGATAGATAGATGGATGGATGGATGGATGGATGGATGGATGGATGGATGGATGGATGGATGGGAGGGAGAGAGTAGAGATAGGTAGGTGGGGAGGGGCAGGCTGGGGAATTCTGGAAGTTGAAGTCCACAAATCTTGAAAGTTGCCTGGTTAAAACGATATGCTGAATTGAGGTAAGGTCAGGAACTACCTGAACAAATGCCATGGTTCACTTAACAACCATGGCAAGGAAGGTCACAGAATGGGACAAACTCACTTAACAGCTGACTCACTTAGCAACAAAAAAAAAGTTTTTTAAAGCTGCCCAGGCTGACAAACCCCAATGCAAACACACTTTCCTTCAGGATTCCTGATCCTTCTGCATGTTACCTATAGTCCTTGACTTACGATCAGTCCCTTAGTGAACACTTGACGTTGCAACAGACCTCCCTAGGGAACTGACCACCTGATTCTGTAGTTCGGACAGCAGCACACCCCCTCCCTGCAATTATAGGATCGCATGTTGGGGGCTTTGCAATGGTCTGCCTTTACATCTCTTTGCTGTGTCCCATGGCTTATCTAACAGTGTTTTTTGCCGAAAACCAGTTTATTTCTAGGCTTTTGGCAAAGCCGGTCCATAGCAAACAATGGATTCTCAATCAATCAATCAGAATAGGGCTGGAAGGGACCGTGGAGGTCTTCTAGTCCAACCCCCCCACGCCCCCGCTCAAGCAAGGAGACCCCCATATAATTCAAAACAAGTGGCTGTCCAGTCTCTCTCTTACAACCTCCAGGGATGGAGCAGACACAACTTCTGGTGGCAAGCAGTTCCACTGGTTAATTGTTCTGTTAGAAAGTTTCCCCTTATTTCTTGAATCTTCTCCTTGATTAGTTTCCTTCCATTGCTTTTTTCCGCCGCTTCAGGTGTTTTGGAGAATAATTTAACCCCCTCTTCTTTGGGGCAGCACCTCGAATACAGGAATATTGCAATCATGTCACCCCCTAATTCTTCTTTTCTCTAACTGGCCAACCGAAATCCTGCAGCTGTTCTTGCCTATGTTTTTATCTCCAGGCTTTTGATCATCTTAGTTGCTCTTCTCTGAACTTTTTCCAAAGTCTACACATCTTTTTTTTAGAATAGAATAGAATATAGAATAGAATATAGAATAGAATATAGAATAGAATGGAAAAGAATGGAGAATAGAATAGATTAGGAATAGAATATAGAATAGAATAGAATAAATAGAATAGATAGAATAGAAATAGAAGAGAATAGAAAATAGAAGAGAATAGAAATAGAAGAGAATGGAAAAGAATAGAAAAAGAAATAGAATAAAATAGAATAGAAGAATAGAAAATAGAATAGAATAGAGAATAGAATAGAATATAGAATAGAATATAGAATAGATGGAAAAGAATGGAGAATAGAATAGATTAGGAATAGAATATAGAATAGAATAGAATAGAAAATAGAAGAGAAATGAAATAGAAGAATAGAAAATAGAAGAGAATGGAAATGATAGAAAAGAAAATAGATAAAATAGAAATAGATAGAAAATAGAATAGAAATAGAGAATAGAATAGAATAGAGAATAGAACAGAGAATAGAATATAATGTGAATAGAAATAGAGAATAGAATAGAATGAATAGAAAATAGAATAAAGAATAGAATAGAATTAGAATAGAAATATAGAAATAAGAGAATAGAGAATAGAATGAGAAATAGAAGAGAATAAGAGAATAGAGTAGAATAGAATAGATAGCATAGCATAGAATCTTTATTCCCAAGTGTGACTGAACCACAAAGAATTTGTCTGAATTTGCTCTCACTATACATAAAAGGAAAAGATACATTCATCAAGAATCATCAGGTACAACACTTAATAGTAGTCATAGGGTACAATAAGCAATCAAATCATAGTTGGAAACAGTCAGTATAAATCGCAAGGATGCAGCGACCAAGTTACAGTCCTACAGTCACAAGTGGGAGGGGGATGGGGGATAAGGAGGGAATGAGAAGATTAATAGTGATAGTAGTGCAGACTCTGTCAATAGTTGGGCAGTGCTGAGACAGTTTTTGTAGTATGTGATGACCAAGATTTGGTTGCATTATTCCAGGTGTGGCCTTGCTAAAGCTTTATAAGCAGCACTAAAACTTCACATGATTTGATTCTACTCTTTCTGTTTCTACAACAAAAGATTGTATCAGCTTTTTTGGCCTGCCGCTGCAGCTTGCCTGGCTCGCAGGTTTATAGGGATCATCCACTAGGACTCCAAGGTCCCTCTCACAGTTTCCTGTTTTTGAGCAGGAGCGACTCGCCTCAAATCGGTAACTTGTAACCTTTGCTTGTTCCTGCCCAGGTGTAAAACCTTGCTTTTCTCCACCTTAAATTTCGTGTGGTTGGATAGGGCCCATTGTTCAATTCTTCTCTTAATGACCACTGTGAAAGAGCTTGTAAAATCAAGCCGGTTGGATGGCTGACTCATTTTATGTCCACGATGGGGCAGGCTCTCTTATGAGCATAAGAGAGGACTACCTTATTCGCACCAATGAGCACAGCAGAGCTGCAGTCCAGATACACAGGGAAATATTTGGCAACCTGCTTTTTTAAAAAATTAAAAAAATAAAATATGTGAATTAAAAGGGCAAAGAAACCAGAAACACGCACAAAAAACCTACCCGCTTTTAAAAAAATTACCATTTAATGAATTCATTTAAATATCAGCGTAAGGATGTTTGACGGTGAGGATGCTGTCAGGCTGTTTTACTTGGTCTGTAGCCCCATAAGTCTGGCCTGTGGATTATGGCCTTTGAAGTCCAACACTTCTGGCAGACAACAGACTGAACCAGGCTGTCACAATCCCATCATTTAATTTTTTTTAATGACATTCAAATCCTTCCATTCCTGGCCATTAATTCTTAAAAAAAAAAAAAAAAAGCCAGAGGAGCAGGGAGAAAAAAAACCCCAGATTCTTCAGCTTTGCGGAGATGATTCTTCCTCTGCTACAAATTTGGAAAAAAGCCACACATTTGGCGTTCTTAGAAAAATTGGAAAGAGCCCAGAGAAAACACCGGACAATGATCCCTGGGTGACAACATCCAGTCTCCTGCCAAAAGTGTTATGTCTCTTGGAATAAATACATTCCCCCCCCCTCAGTTTGATGGAGGCTGCCTGCATAACCATCACAAACCCTATTGTGTAACTTGGAGGGTGCTGCCCTTGAATTCAAACCAGGCCAAGTGAAACCAAAACTGTGTCTCTTTAAAGCAGCTGTGTCTTTCACCAGGGCAGAAAAAGATGTAGCTGCTTTCAGGCGTTGCAGAACAAGGCTGCCAGACAAAGCAGGGAAGTGTTCTACCCTTCTGTGTAACCTGGAGGGAGCTGCCCCTCGGATTCAAACCAAGCCAACTGGAGCTCAGTCTGTGTCTCTTTAAAGCAGCTGTGTCTTTCATTGGGCAGAAAAAGAAGCAGCTGCTTTCAGGAGTTGCAGTTCAGGGGTGCCAGAAAAACAGGGCAGTATTCTATCCTCATGTGTAACTTGGAGGGAGCTGCCCCTCGGATTCAAATCAAGTAAACTGGAGCTCAGTCTGCGCCTCTTTAAAGCAGCTGTGTCTTTCACCAGGGCAGAAAAAGATGCAGCTGCTTTCAGGAGTTGTAGACCAGGGCTGGCAGCCAAACCTTGAAGTCTTGCCTCCAGAACTTGTGGGTGTTCCATCACTGGAGGTTTTTTTACAAAAAGACTGGACAACCAGTTGTCTGGAATGGTATAGGGTTTCCTACCTGAGCAAGGGGTTGGACTAGAAGACCTCCAAGGTCCCTTCTAACTGTGTTTTACTCTGTTAATTAATCTGCCTTCCGAAGTTGTGAGTGCTCCATCCCTGGAGGCTTTTAAGAAGAGACTGGACAGTCATTTGTCTGATATGATATAGGATCTCCTGCTTGAACCTGGGGTTGGACTAGAAGACCTCCAAGGTCCCTTCCAACTCTGTTATTCTGTTCAAATGTCCTTTGGTCGCCTCTCCAAAGATTCTCGCCTTGGGTTGCTTGCAGAAATTTCTCCCTTTCAGGATTATGATCCTGCCTGTCCCCAGTCTCTAGTGGCCTTTGTCCCTGCATTGAACACCCCCCCCCCCCCCC
>BHFT01004988.1:11885-66100 GCA_004320025.1 Laticauda laticaudata
AACACCCCCCCCCACCTCAACCCCCTCCCCCAAATCCCACCCCCCCACGCCATCGCTATACCTCTGTTATATTTCCCTCTCCCACCCAGATTCCCTGGCCTCCATGCCTACCTCCCCAAACCCTCATCTCCACGCAATCCTTAATCCGTGCTTAATATTTAACATCATTTTATAGACCAGCCTCCTTAATAGGGGCTGATAATGCAACCAATCAGGTCATTAAACCCCGAGGGAGGGGGGGGGAGGGGGCAGGGGGCTCCCTCTGCAAACATTAACTTGGCTTTGGGAAAGAGTTGGGGGCAGAGCTGACCTTGGAATTATTTATGGCCCCTTCCCCTCCTCCTTATGCCAGGAATTGGGGGTAGGCAGGGAGGGAGGCCAGTCAAATGCAAGCAGGATAACAGAATAACGGGATTGGAAGGGAGCTTGGAGGTCATCTAGTACAGCCCCCTGCTCAGGCAGGAGACCCTACACCATTTCAGACAAGTGGCTGTCCAGTCTCTTCTTAAAAGGCTCCAGGGATGGAGCAGCCACAACTTCTGAAGGCAAGACATTCCACAGATTAATGAAGAGAGTAACAGAATAACAGAGTTGGAAGGGACCTTGGAGGTCTTCTAGTCTAACCCCCTACCTGAACAGGAGATCCCACACCATTCTGGGCAAATGGTTGTCCAACCCTGTCTTCAAGACCTCCGTTGATCTGGATCTGCCACAACTTCTGGAGGCAAGCTGTTCCACTGATTAATTGTTCTCACTGTCAGGAAATTTCTCCTTGAGAGGGACCGCTGATGGTGTTACCTAACTGGGTCGTGAAACGTCTGCAAGAAAACAAGCAAGCTCAGAGAGCACCAAAGACCCCTCATGTCAGCCCTGTGCTACATATATTCTCCTTTATTGGTAATTTCTCTTTAATTCCAGATTGGGTCTCCCTTTGAGAAGCTTCCACCCATTGCTTCTTGTTCAGAATACTATACAGCAGAAGTCTCCCACTTGGCAACTTTAAGACTTGTAGATTTCAAGAATGCCCCAGCCAGCCTCCATCTCCAGTTATATCCAGCTATCTGGCTATCTAGCTTTCTGTCTCTCATCTCTCATCTCTCCCTCTCCCTCTCCCTCTCTCACATCTATCAATATACAGCTGGTCATTTGCATCCTTTTAGAGGGCCGTTGAGGCCACTTGGAGGTTTGTCACTTGAGTCGTACAAATGGTTCTTCCAGAACAGATTTCCAGAAACATTACAGACTATGGGAATCATTTAATTAAAATGATGTTGTAATTATTTTAAACCATTGAATTGAATTGTTTGAGGAGAAGAAGAGGAGGAGGAGGGGAGGAGCAGAATGAGGAGGAGGAGGAGAAAAAGAAGATATCTAGAACAACAGCAGTGAATTACAAAAAAAGACAAAAAAACCCATACAGGTAGTCCTTCGGAAGATGAAATATTGTGATGAATGGTTTGTAGGAACTGGGTTTGACTAGTCTAAGGAAAGAAGGACCAGGGAGACAGGAGAGCATCTTCCTATATTTGAGGGGCTGCCCAGAGAGGAGAGAGAGAGAGAGAGAGGAGAGAGAGAGGAGAGAGAGAGAGAGAGAGAGAGAGAGGAGAGGAGAGGAGAGGAAGGAGAGGAGGAAGAGAGAGAGAGAGAGAGGAGAGAGAGAGAGAGAGAGAGAGAGAGAGAGAGAGAGGAGAGAGAGGAGAGGAGAGGAGAGAGAGAGAGAGAGAGAGAGGAGAGAGAGAGAAGGAGAGAGGAGAGTAGAGAGAGAGAGAGGGGAGAGAGAGAAGAGGAGAGGAGAGGAGAGGAGTAGTGAGAGGAGGAGAGGACGAGAGAGAGAGAGAGAAGAGGAGAGAGAGAGAGAGAGAGAAGCAGAGAGAATGAGAATATTTATTTGGCCTAGATGTGATTGGAACACACAAGGAATTTGTCTTGGTGTTAAATAACTCTCAGTATACATAAAAGAAAAGTACATTCACCAAGAGGTTCAAGAATCATAACATAAAACACTTAATGATAGTCATATGGTACAATAAGCAATCAAAATCAGATAGATAGATAGATAGATTGATGATTGATAAGATATGATAAAGAAAGAAAGAAGAGAAAGAAAGAAAGAAAGAAAGAAGAGAAAGAAAGAAAGAAGAAAGAAAGAAAAGAAGGAAAAAAGGAAAGAAGGAAAGAAAGAATATAATCTTTTTTTATTGGCCAGGTGTGATTGGACACACACAGGAATTTGTCTTTGGTGTAAATACTCCCAGTATACATAAAAGAAAAGGTACATTCATAAGAATCAAGAATCATAACGTACAACACCTAATGATAGTCATAGGACTATAAATAAGCAATCAAATCATACTGGGAAACAGTCGCATATAAATCATACGGATAAAAGCGAACAAAGTTGCAGTCCTTACAATCACAAGTGGGGAGGGGATGCGTTGATAAGGAGGGATGAGAAGTTAGCAATAATAGTATGCAGACTTTGTAAAATAGTTGAACAGTGCTGAGGGAATTTTTGTTTAGCAGAGTGATGGGTTTTGATGGAAACTCCTCATTGTGCGAGTTGTTCTGTTGGTTTGTGCTGTATAATGGTGTCTTTTTGAGGGAGGAGTTGGCAGCAGTTTGTGTCCTGGGATGTGAGGGGTCTGTTGATATTTTTCACAGCCAGCCTCTTTTTGACTCGTGGAGTATTATACAGGTCCTTGATTGAAGGAGGTGGTAGCCATTGTTTTTTCTGCAGTCCTAATTATCCTCTGAAATCTGGGTCTGTCCTGTCGGGTTGCAGAACCGAACCAGAGAGTTACGGAGGTGCAGATGACGGACTCCATCATTCCTCTGCAGAACTGGATCCGCAGCTCCTTTTGGCCAGTTTGAGCTTCCGGAGTTGGCGCAGAAAGAACTCGTTCTTTGGTTGGGCTTTCTGATGGACGCTTGTTGATGTTAGGTGTCCATTTTATATGGTCATGTGATATAGTAGACACTAGAAATTTGAAGGTCTCTACCTGTTGATTACTGCATTGTCCAGTATTGTAAGAGGTGGTAGTACGGGAGGGTTTCTTCTAAAGTTTTCCACCGTTTCTACGGTTTTGATGTGTTCAGTTTCCAGATTGTTCCAGTTATAACCACGAGGCAAGTTGTACAAACCTCCCTGTCTGTATGTGGATTCGTCGTTTCCCAAATGAGAACCAAACACTGTGTGTCACTATCAGCAAAACTTCAGTATTTCAACCAGATGGATCGTTTGAGATGCAGTCATTGGTATATGGGGAGAAGAGAAGTGGAGAAGCACACATCCTTGGGGGGGGGCCCGGCTGTGCTGATTGTACAGTTATCAGAGGTGATTCCGCCAACTTCACCTGCTGCTTCCTGTCTGTTAGGGGAGCTTAAGATCCACTCAAGGGTTCAGGTACCGCATTTGTTTAATTTGCTTAGAAGCGTGTCTGGAATAATGGTATTGATGCTGAACTGAAGTCTACATAAAAGAGGACCTTGCAAAGGTATTTTGGAGATTCAAGGGTTGTCGGATGTAATGCAGAGCCATGTTAAAGCATCATCTGTCGATCTATTTGCTCGGATGCAAACTGCATGGGATTGACAGCAGATCCGATGGTTTTCAGGTGGGACAGCACAAGCCTTTCAAAATTTCATAACTTACAGATTTAGAGCAACTGGTCTGTCGTCATTCCAGTCCTGGAGGGGAGGGCTTTCTTTGGGTCGCTGTGCCGGGAATGATGGCAGAGCGTCTGAAGCAGGAAGGGACATCGCGCATCTCTCGTGATCTATTCAAGATTCGGGTGAAGATGGGGGGCAACTGGTCAGCACAGACTTTTACGCAAGAAGGAGTGATCTTGTCTGGCCCTGGTGCTTTTCCTGGCTTCTGTCAAGCTATTTTCCAAGGCACCCTTGAAGGCCAGACGAGGAATAATGGATGGAAAGTGAACATGGGGAGATTCAACCTGGAAATAAGGAGAAACTTTCTGATAGTGAGAACAATCCACCCATGGAACGGAAGTTGCCTTCGGGAGTTGTGGGAGCTTCATTCCTGGAGGCTTTCAAGAAGAGATTGGACTGCCACCTGTCAGAAATGGTATAGGGTCTCCCACTTGGGCGGAGGGAGGGTTGGAGAAGATGATCTCCAACGTCCCTTCCAACTCTGTTAATCTGTAATCTGTGAACACTTGGCCAATAAAGAATTCTAATAAAGAGTGATTATTGTGGTAAAATACGCAGCCAACAATTTTAAATAAATTGAGACCCCTCACATCCCAGACATAAACTGTTTCAACTCCTTCTCTCAAAATGACACTATGGGGCCGTGTTGGCGAACTTGTGCCACGCATGCCAGAAGTGGCATGCAGAGCCATTTCCTCCAGCACACGAGAGGTCGCCCAGAACAGCCCCAGTGCGCATGAGCATGCCGCTCCCCCAACAGCTGAGTGTTGGGTATCTGGTGTGCATACGCAGAGGGCCGAGGGTGGTGCACAAGAGATGCACGCACATGCTCAGGGATGCGCTATATCTGAGGGGATCATGCGCGCATGCGCAGACACACGGCACATGAGGGAGGATCTTGTGCGCAGATGCGCTGTGTGCTCATGCATGCATGTGCAGGGGGTGTGGGGAGGCCCAGCACACGTTGCCTTCTGGGTGCTGACACTTGAGTGCACGCAAGCGAGCACACGTGCAGATATTTGGCACGGGAGCCGAAAAAGGTTAGCCACCACTGCTATAGAGCCCTGAACACCAGAACAACTAAACACAAGGCGTTTTTCCACAAATGCCATAACTCTGCTAAGCAAATAATTCCCTCAACACTGTCCAACTATTCTGCACTACTATTACTGTTAATCTTCTCATCCCTCCCACTTGTGATTGTAGGACTGTAACTTTGTCACTTGTATCCTTATGATTTATATTGACTGTTTCTACTATGATTTGATTGCTTATTGTACCCTATGACTCTTATTAAGTGTTGTACCTGATGATTCTTGACTCTTGGTGAATGTACCTTTTCTTTTATGTACACTGAGAGCATTTCCACCAAGAGAAATTCCTTGTGTGTCCAATCACACCTGGCCAATGAGCAACTATTCTATTCTATTCTATTCTATTCTATTCTATTTTGTTATTCTATTCTATTTCTGTTCTGTTCTATTATCTGTTCTATTATATTCCTAATCTGTTATATTATATTATATTCTCTATTCTATTTTCTATTCTATTCTATTTTCTGTTCTGTTCCATTCCATTCCATTCTATTCTCTATTCTATTCCATTTCCTATTCTATTCCTTATTCTTTTCTATTCTATTTTCTATTCTATTCCCTATTCTTTTCTATTCTATTTTCTATTCTATTCCCTATTCTTTTCTATTCTATTCTATTTTCTATTCTATTCTCTATTCTATTCCTAATCTAATCTATTCTATTCTCTATTCTATTCTGTTCCTAATTTATTATATTATATTATATTATATTATATTTTCTATTATATTTTCTATTCTATTTTCTGTTCTCTTCTCTTCTATTCTATTCTCTATTTTATTCTATTCTATTCCTAATCTATTATATGATATATTCTATTCTATTCTATTCTAAATAAATGAAATAAAATGATGTTATTTTTTAAGCAGGTCCCTAGCTTGGTTCCAGCTTGGCCATACTGTTCTCTTTGCCAGCAACTCTTTTGAAAAATGAAACAACAAAATTAAATGAAAACCTGGGTGTTTGACCCTTGCTTTGCAAATCCATGCCGTATCAAAGGCTGAAACATTTAACCCGGTGCAGCAAATGCAGAAGACAGAAGTGATCTGGCGAAGAGCCTCGCCTGCCTTTGGGGTATTTGCTCTCGGGAGATGGCAGGCGAGGGGCCCCTTGAGGACAGACCCTCTCTCCATCCAGAGCCTATTTGCTCTGTAAACACTCTTCCTTCCTCCCCATTCAGCCCAGCAGCCTAGGTTAACCCCTTCAGGGCTGAAAAGGAGGCAGCCCTGCGGAGCCTGCCAAGATCATCCGGCAAGAATTGCAAGAAGCACCTGGGCTCTTTCAACACCATCACTCGGTGCATCAACCAAGGGAGATAATCAAGAGCACGTAAAGTATTAGTACCACTTTGCAAGGCCTTGGTAAGGCCACACTTGGAATTCTGCATCCAGGTTTGGTCACCACGATGTAAAAAAAATGTTGAGGCTCTAGAAGGAATGTTGGATGACCCAGAGGGGCGTGGCACAAAGGCAACACAGTCAAATAAGCAATAAGGGTCTCTTTATTATCTCCAACTTTTCCCCCAATGTCCAGGTTACCTTCGGGCTGGAGAAAAACTCTCCCAGGAACAGTCTTTGATTGTAGAAAATTCAGTCCAAAACAAGGTACACACAAACTGTAACTTAAAATCCAAACAANTTCACGTTTGCTCCGAAACAGCTTGCTACGCGCAGCTTCCCTTTTAAAACCCTGTGTTCCCAGCTGCAGCTAAAGAAGGGAATCAGGGCCTTTTCCTCCCCTGTAAGCCACGCAATCCACGTTGCTCTCTTCCTTCCTCACTGTGTGCCCTAGGTTGAAGAGAGGGTGGGCCTGGGTCTTCCTCTGAATTCCCTTGCTCTACCTCTGCCCTGCTCTGCCAGCTGGACTTTTCCCTTCCCCAGTTTCCTCCACAGCCAAGGTTGCCACACTCCCACTCCCTGTCAGCTGTTCATCTTCCAATTCTGACAGGGATTCAGATTCTGACAGGGACATGACGGAATGGATTAGGGGACTGGAGGTTAAAAAATAGGAAGAACAGTTGCTGGAATTGGGTATGTATAGCCTAGTATGATAACAGTGTTCCGATATTTGATGGGTTGTCACAAAGAAAAGGGGGAGTCAACCTCTTCTCCAAAGCACCTGAAGGCAGGACAAGAAGCAACGGATGGAAATTAATCAAGGAGAGAAGCAACCGAGAGTGAAGGAGAAAGTTTAAGAGTGAGGACAATTAACTAGTGGAACTCCTTGCCTCCAGAAGTTGTGGATGTGCCATCACTGGAGATTTTCAAGAAGAGACAGGGCAGCCATTTGTCTGAAGTGGTATTGGGTCTCCTGTTGATCAGGGGGTTGGATGAGAAGACCTCCAAGTTCTCTTCCAAGTCTTCTTATTCTATAGTGTGCTATTCTCTTGAGTTTGGTTGTTTTCTTGCCAATGTTTCATGACCCAACTAGGTAACATCATCAGTGCTAGAAGAGAGGGGTGGTTGCAGAAAGGAGGAGGAGAAAGAGGAGGAGGGGCAGAAGAGGAAGAAGAAGAGGAGGAAGAGGAAGAGGAGGAGGAGAAGGAAGAGCTCAGTAAGCAAAGACTTGCCCCAAAGCTAGAAGTGGCTAAACTTGCTAATGAAGCGGAGCTGCCATTTCAAATGTCTGCTCTTATTTCACCATGTCTTTTTCATTTCCAGTGGAAACAGTGAATTAAAAAACGAAAGCCAGAAAAACAGAAAGAAGGGAGGGAGGGAGGAAGAGAGGGGTGGAGTGTAGAGTCTCCTGCTTGAGCAGGGGTTTGGACTAGATGACCTACGAGGTCCCTTCCAGCTCTGTTATTCTGTAACCTTTTTCAGGGCTGCTGTAAGTCCGAACAGTCAGCAAATGAATGGTTGCAAGTGAAGGACTGCAAGCATCTAGTGTGAATGGGTCTTTATCTGACCTACCTACCCAAGCCATGGCTGCCAGGCCAGGCCAGCCTCCTGCCAGTTGGCTCCATCAACCGATATAATCAACCGATCGATAAAGAATTTTTGCTCTTTTATTTCAGGGACAATGGAAGGGCAGCTGGAGCCCCATCCAAGAGGCAGAGCAATGGAGCCCCAGAGTCTCATCAAAGGGAGCTCAAAGCAACAGGGCGGCAATTCACGTTTCCTGCAGCTGCTTTTCATCCCCTCACTCCCAAAAGGTTGCGTGGAGAGGGAGGAAGTGGCTCCAAGTGTGTGTCCCCCACCCCCACAAAGGGAGCTTCCATACCTGATGAGAGACAGACAGACAGACGGAGATTGAATTTAGCAATAGCACTTAAAACTTATATCCCACTTCACAGTGATTTTACAGCCCTCTCTGAGTGGTTTACAGAGTCAGCATTATTGCCCCAACAATCTGGGTCCTCATTTTACCCACCTCGGAAGGACGGAAGGCTGAGTCCACCTGGAGCCAGTCAGGATTGAATTGCTGGCGGTGGGCAGAGTTAGCCTGCAATGCTGGATTTTAACCAATGTACACCACGGCTACCTCTCTCTCTATCACCTCTCTCTCATCTATCTATCTATCTATTTATCTATCTATCTATCTATCTATCTATCTATTCACCCCCCTCTCTCTCTCATCTATGTATCTATCTATCCATCCATCCACCATCATTCTCTCTTATCTATCTATGTATCTATCTATCACCTCTCTTTCATCGGAGTCCATCTATCACTCTATTATCTTTCTATTACTCTCTCTTCATTTATCTAACCTTCTCTCTCTCTCTCATGACTTTCTGGTCCTTATTTATTCGATCATTCTGTCTGTCTGTCTGTTGCTGTCTGTCTGGTCTATCTATCTATCTATCTATCTATCTAATCTAATCTATCTATCTATCTATCTATTCTATCTTATGCGTATTCAGCTTTGTTTCAGTATTTTCCCACCGGTCATTATTTAGTTTTGCTGTTAAAGTTTGTAGCAACAAACTTTCAATACAAGAAGCCTGATGATGCAGATAGATTCTGCCAAATGTTGCTGCAACTTTAAAGCACAACCATATTGACGTGCGGAAAATACTGAACAACTGAATACATACATTATATATATATTTATTCAACCCTTGAGCCGTTCAGAATCGAACTGCTGGCAATGGCAGAGTTAGCTGCAATTGCCTGCATGTCTAACACTTGCCCAACCCCATGGCTATCCTATCTATCTATCTAGTTTCCATCCAGTCCCATCCATCCATCCATCATCGTTCCCATCCTATCTATCTATCTATCATCCATCCATCCTCCATCCATCCATCCATCCATCCATCTATCTAGTTCTATCTATCTATCGATTTATTCAAATCAGATCGCAGCTAGCACCTAGACTTATATTTACCACTTCACAGTGCGTTTTACAGCCTCCCTAAGCAGTTTACAGAGTCAGCCTCTTTGCTTTCCCAACTCGCCTTCATTTTACCCACCTCCAGAAGGATGGAAGGCTGAATTAACCTGAGTCAATGGAGGGAATAGGATCAGAGCACATGAAGTGCTGATACCACTGTCAAGTTCGAAGCCACTTATGTCGTTGGGCAACCAGTACTGCTTCTCACCGTGCCAATGAACCAGGGGGAAGGGAGAGAGCAATTGGAATGCAAACTCCAGGATTATTGCCCAAAGGGACAATCCAATGGAACCAAGGACATTCTACAGGGTGGTTTGCTTAACCCTAAGAGATTTTCTCATAAACAATATAGTGACGCTCAATTTGGACAATTGTGACAGTGCACTTAAATCAAAGGAAGCGGAAAGTCTGTTCTTTAGCTGAATGGGTTTGCGCCTGGGAAATTAATCAGAGTTGGTTTTACTTTTCATCCTGCTGTAAAATGATGTGACTCATTGGAACATCTCGACGGTGTTTGGTTGGGATCGTCCAGAAACCTTGACAACACTTTATAAGCCTTGGATAAGACCACACTTAGGATATTTGTATCCAATTTTGGTTGCTGTTGATAGAAAACAGAGGTTTGAGACTCTTGAAGAGTTGCAAACCAGAGCAACAAAAATTGATTCGGGAACTCGATGGCTAAAAATATGAAGAACAGTTGGCTGGAATTGGGTAGCGTCTTGGTTTTGGAATGAAGAAAGACCAAGGGGGGACATGATAGCAGTGTTGCAATATTTGCAGGGGCTGCCCCAAAAAGAAGAGAGAGTCACCCTATTCTCCAAACACCTTAGAGGCAGAAAAAGAAGCGTATGGGTGGAAACTCATCAAGTGAGAGAAGCAACCCGGGAACTAAGGAGAAATTTCCCTACAGTGGAGGACAAAATTAACCAGTTGGAAACAGCCTCCCACCAGAAGTTGTGGGTGCTTCCATCACTGGAGGGCGTTTAGAAAAGAACTGTGACAGCCACCTGTCAAGAATGTGATTATAGAGTCTCCTGCTTGAGGCGGAGACGACGCGTTGGCCCTAGAGGAACTCCAAGGTCCCTTTCCAACTCTTAATTATTTGTTAATCGGTTGGGAATGGCTGGGCCTCCAGAAGTTGGTGGATGTTCCAACCCTGAGAAGAAGGGATTTCAAGAAAAAAAAAAAAAAAAAAAAGGGACAGCCATTTTGCCTTCCCGAATGTCTCTTTTCTATCTAAGGGGTTTTCCTGCACCCCCTGAGAAGCGGGAGTTTTAATTGAATTGTTTTGATCTTTTTGTTTTGTTGTTGTCTTTGGACTAGAAGACCTCCCAAGGTCTCCTCCCCAACTCCGCGTTGTTGCATAAGAGATTCTGAGGGCACAGAGATGTTTGCTTGCTGGTTGGAATCTGTTTCTTACTATCAAAGGCACGCTCATGAATTGTTCTGTGAATTGATGGGAACCCCTCCCCAAATAAAAGGGGTACTGTGCTGTTACATCAATTTTCCATTTCCAGCCTCGGGATGAAACCCCCCATCCAGACGGTGGTTAATCCACCAGTTTGGACCAGTTCTAGAGAAGAGAACTGGTTTAACGGAAAATTTTGCGTAGTCCGTCGAGCAGAACCGGCCAATCCCGCCTTGACTTGGCCCCGCATATCTCCTCTTTCTCTGCCGCCCATTGTAGTAGTCCCAGGCTGATAGGTAGGCCTCCTTTGGGTTGCCTTGCAACAGGAGGATGGATGCTGGAAAGCAGGTTTAGTGGCTGGAGGGTAAGGGGGATGTTGCCAGTTTATCCTTCCCCTGCCATGCCCACATAGCCACGCCAACAGAACACCCACTCCACCAAGTCCACACCCCTACAGCTGATTGGCTGGGGTCTCTTGCGTTTGCCCTGCACAGGAGAACAGAGCTGGAAAGCAGGTTAGGTGGGGTGGGAGGGGGTGGGAAATTGCCAGTAGAGTAACCTTCCTCTGCCCACGCCCACCAAGCTACGCCCACAAGCCACACCCACAGAACCAAGTTAGTAAAATATCTAATCCCACCATGCCCCATCCCACCTTGCAACATTCTCCCTCCCATCCAGACGCCCAATCAAAAGCCCCCCCTGCCTACGTAGCGGACCCTGGCCCCCTTGATGCCCTTTGGACAAGAGAGAGTTAAATTGAGTTAGCCAGAGAAGACCAGGACGGCAGGTTTTATATTTCTTAGGGCCTGCGAGGAATAAGGCGGTATTCCGGATTCTCGTTCAGATGGTTATCAGCCTTGAATCTCTGCTTGCCAGCGATTGATGCTTGCTTGCTTGCGTAAGGAACAATCCCTAACTTGGTGACTCAGCCCTCAGGCACGTCCTTCAACTCAGGCCACTGAGGTTTGCACAGAAAAAAAAAGAGCAGGGTGGAAGCACACTCAGGCTGGAGCGTGCACAATTTTATATTTTACCAGCTCGATACCCGTGCTTCACTCCAAAACTATGTGGTCGGGCTTAGTTTTTGGGGAGGAAAATAAGGAAATTTTTTTTTGCCTCTGCCTACTAGAATCCATCCATATTCCTCTGGCTAGTGTCCTGTCAGTGTATGAGTACTCTCAGAAGCACAAAGCCGAAGACACAAGCCTGAAGATGACGAATGAGATTTCGTCGAAATGTCACCAGGATACTTCCAATTTTACGTGGGAGAAAACCCGAATAACCAAAGATAGACATACATACATACATACATACATACATACATACATACATACATACATACATACATACGTATGTATGCTGTTCAGCTTCCTTCGGGTATTATCCCACGTCATTGTAGTTGTGCTTTTAAAGCTGGAGCAACGTTTTGGCAGAATCTCATTTGCTATCATCAGGCTTCTGCATTGTGCCCATCCATACATACCATACATATAGATACCTGCAAAAACTTAAGTATTATCCCACGTCATTGTAGTGCTTTTAAAGTTGTAGTAACGTTTCAGCAGAATCTCATCTGCCATCATCAGGCTNAGCAGAATCTCATCTGCCATCATCAGGCTTCTGTATTGTGTTCGTCTGTGAGTCAGACTTTCACAGCCGTTTCAGTTTTAAATTTGAGGCTAGCCGACGCTGTGCCAGAGAAGCTGGGAGTAAAACTTCCAAGAAACTCCTTGTCTTTCCTTCAGGAAAGAGTAAAGAAACCTTTAGAGTAAAGAACACCAGAACAACTAGACAGTTTTCTCCCAAACACCATCATTCTGCTAAACAACTAATTCCCACAACACTGTCAACTTATTTACTAAAACTGTATTACCATTATTCCTCTCATCCTTCCTGTTGCCTATCTCCTTTCTACTTACGACTATAACCGTGTTGCTTGTATCTTTACAACTTATAATGTTTTATTTGTTTCCTAGTATGATTTGATTGCTTATCCTATGATTATCACTAAGTGTTATTTCTTATGATTCTTGATGAATGTTATTTTTTTTGTTATGCACACTGAGAGCCTATGCACCAAAGATAAATTCCTTGTGTGTCTAATCACACTTGACCAATAAAGAATTCTATTCTATTCTTTTTCCTTTTCCTATTCCTACTCCTACTCTACTCTACTCTTCATACCAGTATTTATTCTCTTCTCTTCTCTTCTCTTCTATTCCTAATTCATATACAGTTCTATTCAATTCAATTCTATTTTCTATTCTATTCCTAATTCATATTCTATTCTATTCCATTTTCTATTCTACTCTATGCCTTATTCATATTCTATTCTGTTCTCTTTCTATTCTATTCTATTTTCTATTCTATTCTACTCTACTCTACTGTATTCCTGATTCATATTCTATTCTACTCTCCTCCTATTCTGTTCTATTCTGTTCTGTTCTGTTCTGTTCTGTTCTGTTCTATTCTACTCTACTCTTCTCTTCTCTTCTCTTCTCTTCTCTTCTCTTCTGCTCTGCTCTATTGTCTTCTTAAGGCCTGTTGCAGCTGCTGCAAACAGTCCTGCACCCCAGTCCTGCCCAGCCCCAACCCACATTCCAGCTGCCCTTCCACATGGTCTAATGCAGCTGGACTGGACATGTGGAGACTCTGCAACAGGTCAGAGGGGGAGAGAGAGAGGAGGGGGAGAGCTGATGGATGGGCAGAGGTCATCAGGTTAAAGGGGTGTGGGGAGAGCGAGAGGGCCACTTCCCACTTTGTCAAATATTTGCCAAGGGAGGGAAGGGTTGGAGGTGGCCAGCCTGCATTGGGAAGGGCAGGGGAGAAAGTCCCTCAGGGGGCTCCTGCATTGACACTGTCACCTTGTCACAAACCTTGCCAGACCAAAGAAATGGCCCCCCTCTGTGTGTGTGTGTGTGTGTGTGTGTGTACGCGCCGATGGCCAACTCATCATGGCCAACTCACTGTGGGACAATTAATAAGTCAATTTAATTTTTTAAAACTAGCTCAATACCCGTGCTTTGTTACGAAACTATGCGGTCGGGCTTAATTTTTGGGGAGGAAAACAAGTGGGAGAAATTCTGCCTCTGCTTACCAGCGTCCTGTCAGTGTGTGAGAGAGTTGAGAGATGGTTGGAAACTGAAACAGTATTTGCTGTGTGAGCGAGGAGACAGCAAGGAGCCTGGGCGTGGCTTAGCTCAACTGTTCTGTATTGAAGCTGCTTGGTGCTGCTGTGAAACTGAAACATAAACTCCTCTCCTTTGCTCATGTTTTGCCTATGAGATTTCTTTTCAGGTGGGGAGGGGAGTAGAACTCCTTAGCATCAGAGCCTGTTAATAATAATAATATAGAAAATTTTCCAAATGCTCTGATGGTCATTTGGAAAAATCTTTTTTAGTCAGCACCTCGAAGCCAAGAGGAACATATGTGCCCAATTCCAAGTTTGTAGGCTTTCAAATTCTGGAGATTTTGTGATGATGTGTGAGGGGTATTTTGCTTTTATATAGAGAGAAGATATGTTTTAAAAAATTATTTTCATTTTTGCCATTCGTGGTTCATTCTGTCCCTCCTTTGGCATCCATTCTTTCACGATTCTATTCCCCCATTTCTTTGATATCAGTGTCATTGTTGTCTCACTCGTTGTCCTGTGGCAAGATGGCCCTGCGTGGATAATTGTCATAAACCTGCCCCAGCTTGTTGACAGAACAGTTTAAAGAACTGGTTTAATGAACTTTTTTTTCAGTTAGAAAAACTAATCAGTGGAACGACTTGACGCCAGAAGTAATGGGTGCTTCATCACTGGAGGTTTTTAAGAAAAGATTGGACAACCATTTGGTAGAAGGTCTCCTGCTTGAACAGGGGGCTGGACTAGAAGACCTCCAAGGTCCTTTCCAACTGTTATTCTGTTATTGTTCTGGTCTCTTGGTCTTATTTGTTCTTTGAACCAACACACACCCTGAGGAGGAAGAAGAGGCCTGGGGGAGGGTCCTTGGTGCTCTCTGAGCTCAGCTGTTTCCTTGCAGATATTGCAAAACCAAACTAGGAAACACCATCAATGCTAGAAAGGATGCTAGTGGGGTTTGCAGGGAGGAGGAGGTAGAGGAGGAGAGGGAGGGAGGGAGGAGGAGGAGGAAAACTGTGAGGTCTTTGGTGCTCTCTGATCTTGATAATTTTCTTGCAGACGTTTTATGACCCAACTAGGTAACATCATCAGTACCAATGAAACACTGGGTTATGTAACTTCTGCAAGAAATCCACCCAGTCCAGAGAGCACGAAGAACCCCCACAGTCTGTTTCTTCCTCTGTTGATCCCATCTTAAAACCACTCACCTCTCTCACAGATGGGGGCTGCCGATGGCCTGGCCGTTTGCATTCATCCTTTAATTTTCTGGGCTGCCCGATGTGGGGAGGAGCGCATATGGCATCCCCCACCTGTTGGTCTCCCACCCGGCTGTGCTAGGGAAACCGGGGTTTGGCTTTGGAAACTCAACCCCACCATTTGGCTCAGAAGGGAGGGGGTCGTTTTCTCTTCCATCCAAGCACAAGCACGGGCACGCGCGTGCACGCACGCACACACACACACACCTCCTTGCAAGAGGTGTGAAAACAACACAAAGTTGCAGAAGGCCCACCCAGCCCACCAAGCTCACAACCAGCCCTTCAGCAATGTGCCAGGAGCAATGGGCATCTTAACCCTGGCGCATGGCTTGGAGTGCCAAAATCAAGCCCAGAGACCTGGTGCTGCATAATGGAGCACTGTTCTTGCTCTAACACACAGACACACACACACACACACATGCCAGCAGAGCATCAAAGAGAAAGGGAAGCTACATCCCTGGCAGGACCCACACTCCACGGCCAGGAAGGGAGAGGGGGCTCTCCGCGGGTTCATTTGGAAACAGAATGCGTGGGTCTCACCCAGCCTCCACCTGATATAGTGACTGATGTTTCTTCCAAGCTTATATGCACCCCTCTCCTGTCCAGACCTTGCATGAGCGGCATAAACATTGAATAAATAAGAATAAATAATCAATAAATTCAGTTCATTCAGAGCCAGTTGGGTGTAGTGGTTAAAATGCTGGCCTAGAAATCAGAAGAGGATGAGTTCTAGTCCTCCCATGGGCATGAAAGCTGGCTGGACGATTCTGGGCCAATCATCAGGAGAACGGTGAGTTCTAGTCCTGGCTTGGGCATCAAAGCAGGTTGATGGGTGACTTTGGATCCATCACCAGGAGACAGTCAGTTCCAGTCCCTCATAGGCATGAAAGCAGTTGGGTGACTTTTGGGCCAACCACCAGGAGACAGTGTATTCTAGTTCCAAAAACGAGCTGGGTGACTTTGGACAAATCACCAGGAGATGGTGAGTTCTAGTCCTGGCTTGGGCATCAAAGCAGGTTGGATGACTTTGGATCCATCACCAGGAGATGGTGAAATGTAGTCTATGACTATCATTAAGTGTTGCACCTGATGATTCTTGACCCTTGACAAATGTATCTTTTCTTTTGTGTACACTGAGAGCATTTGCACCAAGACAAATTCCTTGTGTGTCCAATCACACTTGGCCAATAAAGAATTCTAGTCTAGTCTAGTCCTGCCTTATGCATGAAAACCAGTTGGGTGACTGGAATCAACAGGAGATGGTGAGTTCTAGTTCCAAAAACCAGCTGGGTGACTTTGGACGAATCACCAAGAGACAGTGAGTTCTTTTCCCACCTTAGTCACAAAAGCTGTTTGGGCAGGAAGCGGAAACAGGAAGCGGAAGGAGTATTAAATATATGCACCATCTTGAATTATTATTATTATTATTATTATTATTGATGATGATGATGATGATGATATGGGTTAAAAATCAAACAAATAATAAACCCACAGTTTGTTCTGGGGTCCTTGTTTCACCGAGGAACGGGTGGCGCAAATAAGAAAAGGAGTGAATTCTGCAACCCCATGTGACGTCAGGGGTTGGAGGTCACCATCATCCCTTGAACTCAAGGCTCGATCTAAACAAGGGCCAAAGGGGTTCGCTTGAAGGTCGCTCCCCACATCCCGCAGTCCTATGGATGCATCCAAAAAGGAAAGCATCCAAATTTGCAAATCAGAGCATCCTGCAACTACTGGAGATCAGTACATTAGCCAAGAGACTGGCAACCTGCCATGCACACACAGAGACACACAACGGAGGTCACTACAGGCAGGGGAGGGCTGGTGGAGGGGCCTTCGCCTGCCCCAACGGCCCCCTCCGTCCCTCGGCTGCCCTCTCCACCTCCTTATCTTCCCCAAACAGGTCAAACACCCAGCATCCCCCTTTTAAATAAACAAATCCCGAGACCCACAGCTCCGTTTCCTAATTCCCAAGGACACGTGTCCTGCCAGGGATTTGGATGCAAAGCTCTAAGATTGACAGCCTCCTCCTTCCCTGCAGGGCTCCGGAAGTCCTTTTGGAGGGATGCCTGAAGCAGCCTTCCTGAAGTGGGTGGGCTGGGCTCCCATCACAAGGAACTCCTCTCTGCCTTCAGATTAACAGAGTTGGAAGGGACCTTGGAGGTCATCTAGTCCAACCCCCCTCTGCCCAAGCAGGAGACCCTACACCATTTCTGACAGATGGCAGTCCAGTCTCTCCTTGAAAGCTTTCAGTGATGAAGCTCCCACAACTCTGGAGGCAACTTCTGTTCCATCGGTTGATTGTTCTCTGTCAGAAAGTTTCTCCTTATTTCAGGGTTGAATCTCTCCTTGATCACTTTCCATCCATTATTCCTTGTTCAGCATTTGGGTGCTTTAGAAAATAGCTTGACTCCTTCCTCCTCTCTGGGGCAGCCCCTCAAATACTGGAAGATGCTCTCCTGTCTCCCCTGGTTCTTCTCTTCCCTAGACTAGCGCTTCTCTTCCCTAGACTAGCCAGGCCCAGTTCCTGCAACTCATTCTTCGTATGTTTTTAGTCTCCGGTCCCCTGGTTGCCCTTCTCTGCCCTCTTTCTAGAGTCCAACATCCTTTTTTATAGTGTGGTGAACAAAACAGGATGCAGTCATCTAGGTGTGGTCTTACTAAGGCTTTATAGGTGGTATTAGTTAGCTCCCTTGATCTGGATTGTATTCGCTGTTAATGCACAGCTTTGAATTGCATTGGCCTTTGGCTGCCTTTATCTATCTCTATCTATCCATCTAATCTATCTCTTATCTTATCTATCCTATCTATCTTTTCTATCTATCTATCTTATCTATCTTTTCTATCTTATCTATCTTTCTATCTATCTTTTCTACTATCTATTCTTTTTTCTATCTTATCTATCTTTTCTATCTATCTATCTATCTTTTTCTATCTATCTTATCCTTTTCTATCATCTATTCATCTATCTTTTCTATTTATTCTCTCTCTCTTATTTATCTATCTATCTATCTATCTATCTATCTATCTATCTATCTATCTATCTATCATCTATCTATCTATCTATCTATGGAGATAGCCTGGTTTTGATCAGTCTGTATGTGTCCTTTGGCTTTTCTTGTTTTTTTTACTTTTCTTTACTTTTCTCTCCACTGAATTTCCCCAGCTGGTGGTGTCCAGTCCTGCAGAGATGACCGCTAGCCAGCTAAGCTCCTTCCCCAAGTGGCGCCCACCTGCTTCTCCCACCTGTAAGCAGTTGCAAAGAGCTACCCTGGGACATCTCAGGTGCACAGCTAGGATGGTTGGGCTCTAGAGGTGACATGATCGCTCTCTTCCCATATTTATGGGGATATCACAGGGAGAAGAAACCCTTCTCCAAGGCAGGACAAGAAGCAACAGATGGAAACTAATCAAGGAGAGAAGCAACCTGGAATTAAGGAGGAATTTCCTGACTGTGGGAACAATTCACCAGTGGAACAGCTTGCCACCAGAAGTTGTGGGTGCTCCATCACTGGGAAGTTTTAAGAAGAGACTGGACAGCCATCTGTCTGAAATGGTGCAGGGTTTTCTGCTTGATCAGGGGGCTGGACGAGAAGACCTCCAAGGTCCCTTCCCACTCTTGTCATTCTGTTAATCAATGGAATAACTTTTGTGCAGATGCTGTAGGGGCTCCTTCCCTGGGATTTTTAAAGAAGTGACTAGACAGTCACCTCTCTGAAATGGTTTAGGGCCTCCTGCTCAAACAGGGGGTTGGACGAGAAGACCTCCAATGTCCCTCCCAGCTCTATTCTGTTTCAAATCAACCTCGGGGGTTTGGTGGCCTTCAGTTCAACCACTTAACAAAATAGGCCAAATGTTAGAACAATTAAGCAGCAGAACACCTTGCTCCAATTGTGGAGGTTTTTTAAGAAGAGACTGGACAGCCCGTTGTCTGAAATGCTCCACAGTCTCTTGTTTGAGCGGGGGATTGGACTAGAATGGAGTTCCCCAACATTTCTGACCTTGTGGACCAATGGCGGGGAGGGGGAAAGGGGAGAATAGTTTGCCTGCCACTTCAGCAGCCCGGTGTTGTGGTCCGCCAGTGGCCAGCAGAGCTGGCAGCAGACTCAGACAGTGAGGAGGTTGTGGAGGGACATGGGCCAGTCCTGGAGTCTGGAGAAGGCTCAGACGAGGCCTCTGCGTCAGAGGCAGAGACGGGGCCAGGGCCGTCTGACAGTTATCAGCTGCCTTCGGAGTCGGAGATCAGTGGGGAAGAAGAACAGCTGGAGCTTGTTCCCAGTGTGCACATGCACAGAGCTGCCAGGAGAAGGGAACAGTTAAGGAACAAGGGTCTTGGGAGTAAAGGCTCAGGTGGACGGTGAATGGCCCCTCCCATAGGGAATAAAGAGGAACGAAGGGGGAGTGGGGTTTGCAGGAGACAATTAGTTCGTTTTATTAGTATGATGATTTGTTCATGACTCTCAGACTCCTTGCCAAGTATTTCCTTGTACAGCGTTGCACTTGGAAGCTCTCGGCCTGGCAACTGTCCAAGCCTGATAAGGTCTGTCATTGTAATTCACCCTTTGAACAACTGTTTGCCAGGACTTTGCTGGATGTGAATGTGAATTCACATTAGCCAAATAAAAAGAGGTTTTGTTGGAAAGAGGAGTCTGCTTCTTGATTTTGTGAGGCCTATGTGAGAACATCCTGTTTCAAACAGCTCAAGGCCTCATAGTGGGCCACAGCCTGAAGGTTGGGGACCACTGGACTAGACTAGAAGACCTCCAAGTTCCCTTCCAGCTCTGTTGTTCTGTTAAAGAGAAATCTAGCCTCGAACCAAGGAGAAATACCCTGAGGTAAGAACAATTAATCCATGGAACAGTTGGTTCCCAGAAATTGCAGGTGCTTTGGAGAATAGCTTGACCCCTTCCTCCTCTCAAATATTGGAAGACCACTATCGTGTCTCCCCTGGTCCTTCTCTTCCCTAGACTAGCCAGGCCCAGTTCCTGCAACCGTTCGTTGTATGTTTGAGCCTCCAGTCCCCTAATCTTCCTGGTTGATCTTCTCTGCACTCTTTCCAGAGTTTCAATCTCCTTTCTTGTATGCAATGCAATGTTCCAAATAAAAGACATTTTTATGCACAATGATTGAGCAATAAGCAAAGGTTAAGATTTAGCAAAGAATGCACTGTAATAGAGGTGAATATACACAAAAGTAGACAGTGTGTTTCCTGAAGAGAAAAAAAAAAAAAAAGGACTTTTCAGGGGATAAATCCATACACCATTCCATACATAAATCCATACATCCATACACCATTCCATCCACAATTCATACAGTCACCCACTATCCCAAGCTGAAGCGAGCCCTTAAAAATTGGCTTTATCACCAGGAATTGGGTTAGGCTGTATGGTACATTTCAATTGTTCAAGTGGTTTCTTTTGGGTGATAATATTTTTTTGTTTTTAATCCTAGTTTATTGTTCCAGTCTGAAAGCCACCCAATTGGGATGGCCTGTTCCTTAAATAAATATATCTTATTTTTTTTAACCCACTTTGCAGGCATAGAGTCACTTTATCGCTTTATAAAAATGCAAAATCTATAAATTTGGTTTTGCTTGTATCGGTAGGTTTTGTGCCTGTGGCACTGACATTGGAGTAATGTATTTTCTTTAGATATCTATTTATTTGTTAAATTTCCTGGGAAATCTTTCCAAGGGTACCGAGGAATGGCGCTCCGAACTACTGAATGTTAAGAAAATCAAGATTTTCTTCATATTTGCCACTTCAGGAAAAGCTGGCAAGGAAAATTAAATCTGGAAATGAGAGCCACAAGTTCTGAATTTTTTTCCTCAAGAAAACAAACAGATTTGCAGGGAAAAATCAACAAGAAAGAGAGATAACTCACATTCTGCCCAATGAAATGCCACTGGATCGAGATTTTGTCCCTGTTCGAAATTATTTCAGAAATTTACAAGGAGAAGAAATTTCTAAAAATAGAAAATCGACTTGGATGGAACAAGCATTTCCTCATTTTTCTTAGGCTTGGGTTTTTGTTTTTTGTTTTTTTATTTCATAAAACACTTCCTACCATTTCTGATACATTTTTAACACCATTTTAGATATTGTTAATATCTCGGCTGGTATATTTATCTGGGATTTTATTTTTATTGTTTCCAAAATCTTTTTAGAATGAAATGCACAAGTCTTTTCATTGTCATATATTTTTTGAATGGTAAACCGCCCAGAGTCATTTATTGAGATCATGGACGGCTGTAGACATTGAATAAATAAATAAGTATTTTAAAAAGGAAATATTTTGAAATTGTTCTTCATTTTTCTTCGGGGGGGGGAATGGAACAGTATTGGGGGGAAATCAAATTTTCTTCTTTTTCTCTTTGATCTATCTATCTTTCTCTCTCTCTCTCTCCCTCTTCTTTTTTTCCCCTCTCTCTTCTGTCTCTCTCTCTCCCTCTCTGTAATACATATGCATACACATGTATCAGCCTATTTCCATTCTGTGATCACTTGTGATAGCTGTCCATCAAAATTTGTCTACTTCCAGAAATTGCTCTCCTTCATCACCAAACCAGAACAGAAGGGAGTTCTACTGGTTTTGTCAAAACAGATCTAGTGTCTTGAGTCCAAACAAGGATTGAGAATGACCTGGGTTTAAGCCACAAAACATACTGGCGATTTTTAGCAAATGCTTAGCCCAACAGAGCTGCTGAAAAGGAACCAGAGAGGCGATGTGAAACCACAAATGCTGGCTTGACATCTTTGCCAAAAAGGCAGGATGACGTGGGAAAATACCCAAATAAAGCTGAATACCATACATGTAAATACCCGTGAAAACTTAAGAAATATATATATATGTATATGTATATTTGTTTTCTTAAGTTTTCGCGGGTACTTACATGTGTGCTGTTCAGCTTCCTTCGGGTATTATCCCACGTCATTGTAGTTGTGCTTTTAAAGTTGTAGCAACATTTCGGCAGAATCTCATCTGCCATCATCAGGATTCTGTATTGGGTTCATCTGTTAGGTACATAATTCAGAATCTCATTTGCATTGTCACGAACACAATACAGAAGCCTGATGATGGCAGATGAGATTCTGCCGAAACGTTGCTACAACTTTAAAAGCTACAACAATACATGAACAAAGCTGAATACCATACATATAAATACCCGCAAAAACTTAAGAAAACAAATATATATATGTGTGTGTGTGTGTGTGTGTGATCGATATATAATAACCAAGTCCAGGAGAATTGGGTGGATAACTATTGTGGTCTTTGCCAAAAATCTACATAAAATTACCGTTTTGCATTCTATTTTGAATTCAGAAAAGGATAGGGATGAAATTTCGGAGCAAAATAATTCCCTCTTTTCCATTTACCCTTCTGGCTTCAGACAACTTGGATGCTGTCTTCTTAACTAAAAGCCACACATAAATTAAATCCATGCAAAATTCACAATCAGGTCACTTAAGACTGAACAGCAAGATTTCCTTGAGTTGCCCTGCTTAGTTTGTGCAAACCTTAATGAACTGGTGTGCAGGCATGTGGTTGCTGTACTCAAAGGTTAGTTTAAAGTACAATTTTTGCAGAAATGCAGAAAATAGACTCATCAGACAAGCCCAGGATGCCAGATGGATAGACTCCCAAATGTGCCTTTCGTCCTATCAGCCGGTTCCATGTTAAATGGGACGCAGGACTAAGAGGAGAATTTGAAGAGGGAGAAGTGAAAAACTCAGAATCCAGCAAATGTTTACATATTTGGAGGGAAGGGGGAAAAAAATCAGTTCTCAGTTGTATGTATGTCCAAGGACAAGCGAACATATTTACTAAAAATAGCTAATTTCAAAGCAACTTTAATAAATTAAGGTTTTATTAAACTAACTTCTTAAAAATAAATTAAACAAAAAATTAATAAATTTAGGAATTTAGTAATTCCTGCACATGAAGAACACTTCAAGATGATAAGCCTCGATGATGGGTGAACAGATTTACTAAAAATAGCTAATTTCAAAGCAACTTTAACAAATTAAGTTTTTATTAAACTACTTAAAAATAAATTAAACAAAAAATAAATAAATTTAATAAGGAATAACTTCCACCACATAAAGGAGACCTCAAGATGATAAGCCTCGGTAAAAGGGGGGGGAACATATTTACTAAAATGGCTAATTTCAAAGCAATTAAATTAAGGTTTTATTAAACTAACTTCTTAAAAATAAACAAAAAAATAAATTTAGTAAGGAATAACTTCCTGCACATGAAGATAAGCCTTGATGATGGGTGAATCAGCTAAAATCAGCTGAAATTAGCTAAAAACAGCTAATTTCAAAGCAACTTTCATAAAATAAATGAATTTATTAACAATAAATGTAAATATACACACACACACATATATACATATACACACACAAATTTAAGAAATAATAACTTCTGGCACATAAGGGCCATCCCAAGATGATGTTAGAACAGGGGTCCCCAACCACCAGGCCCCGGACCGGTAGCGGTCCGTGGATCATTTTGTACCGGGCTGCAAAGAATGAATAATCGTGATTAAAATATATATAAAAATATGTTTTTAGTAAAGAAATAGTAAAGAAGCCCTTTACTATTGGGGAAGAATTGATTTTGCCGGTCCTTGAAAAAGTGTTTCTGCGTGAAACTGGTCCCTGGTACAAAGAAGGTTGGGGATCACTGTGTTAGAAGACTTGATGTTGGATGAAGTTTATTAAAGAAACCAAATTCAAAGCAATTCATAAATGAAAGGTCGATTAAACTAATGTGTTAAAATAAATTTAATAAAACAAATAAATACAAATTTAGAAAAATTATAACTTCTGACATGTAAAGGCCACATGTCAAGATGACAGCTAGACACAAAAAATGGTGTTGTTTGTTACAGATCTCTCTCTCTCTCTCTCACACACACACACANTCAAGATGACAGCTAGACACAAAAAGTGGTGTTGTTTGTTACAGATCTCTCTCTCTCTCTCTCACACACACACACACACACCCCAAATCAAAATGTTAAACTGGTAGCTTTGAAGGCCAAACTAAACTCATACAACAGAGATAATCCAGCTTCCTTATGGAAGGTGGCACCTGCAAAGGAGGGGCTAGGAAGCAGAGGGTCCCAGATGCTGTTTCCAAATCAGCTTCCCCCCCCCCCCCCCAAAAAGGAAGCGTGGCCTCCAGGAAGTATTGTGTGCCCCCCCCCAAGAAGAAAAGGCAACCATGGACCCAAGTGGGGGGGGGGAGAAATGAAGACCGCAGGAGGAGCTGTCACCCTTCAGCTTTCCTCCCCGTCCCTTTGCAACCACTGAATTCTAACTTCCTCAAATTGGCCTTGGGTTCCAGTTTGAGTTGAGCCACTCAACTCATAGTTTTTGGAAGAAGAACGGAGGATAAGAAGGAATCAGGAATGGGAGGGAGAGTTTGGATAACAAACACCTTATAAGGAAGAACTGTTCTTTCTTTCTTTCCCTCTCTCTCACTCACTCTCTCTGTCTCATCCATTTTCTTATTCTGTCTCTCTGTATCTATCCTATTTCTCTCTCTCTGTTCAAATTCTAACTATCTCTATATCTATCATCTATTTATCCTATTTCTCTCTGTCTCTCTCATTTTATCTATCCTATGTTTCTCTTTCTCTCTGTATCATCATCTATCTACCATCTATTATCTTTCTCATCTGTATCCTCTTCTATCTATCTATCTATCTATCTATCTATCTATCTTTCTATCCTCTACCTAGCTATCCATCCAACATACACATACACACACATATACTATTTCTTTATTTCTCTCTCTATCCTATTTCTGTGTCTAATATACATGCACACACCCATACACCCTTATAGATCTAAATAGAATTTTTTTTTATTTTTCTCTACCCCATTTCTATCTATCTGTCCATCCATCCATCCATCTATCCATCTATCTACCTATCTAATTTTAAAATCACTTATCTCCCTCACAAAGGGACTCTGGGCTGTGTACAATAAATTATATTTTAAAAAATCATAAAACCCAATGTACAACATATAACCTTAAACATAAATTAGTATTTAGCAAGAAGAGCCCAAGAATAAGGGAGGGGGGAGGAATGGGGGGGAGGCAGGGAAAGCATCTGCACCCTCATTAAACTACGAGTTGAAGGGTCAGTCAAAAGGTGAGAAGTTGCAAAGAGATCCCGAAAACAAGCATTTAAATGGCAAAGAGAGTCCCGAGATTATACGGTCCCTCTCATAAACACCCCGGAAATAGCAGATGGAAAGCAGCTGGTCTCCTCGTGGTGGGCTGCCCCCTCTTTTGTAGCCCCCTAAGCGGAGAGAGCAAACCAAAATCCCACACCCACTGAGCATGAACTGTAAGGCATCCACGAATGAATATTGCAAAAAAAAAAAAAAAGGCATTAATTTAGCAGAAGTTGCTAACTTCTGACGCATTCAGGAAGATCGCTGGGTGGTACCCTTTTTCTCACACTAGCCTGTTCCTTCAGATTTGTTGTGCCAGTTGAAAACTCAGGGAGAAATTCCCTTGTCTTGTTACCAGATAATAAAATGCATTTATGTTTCTGAAAAGACGACAAGTTTAATGCAAAGCAATATCCCCGATTGTCAATAAAAGATTCTGCAAAGTGAAAAATTTGTAAAATTCTGTTTCTAAACTCCTGTTCTGGGTGAATTCAAGGAGACCCACTTGGGGGCCAAAAACCCCTTTCAAATAAATGACTCAAACAAATCTCAAATCCCTAAGATACCATGGCTTAGAAACAATAAATTCTCCAAACTCCTTCAATTCTTCTTGTTGGCTTTTGAAATTATAAGGCAATAATTATATTAAAATATTATATTAAATATTATATTAAAATAAGATAATATAAAATATTATATTTGGAATTATAAGGCAACTAAACCCGAGCAACAATTCCTAGCCCAAAATAATCTGAATAACGAAGGCGATCCAACAAAGGGGAAAGTTAAATTTGGTCGGAGCGCCAAGAAGGGACACGGGTTGGTTTTTGTTTTTGTTTTTTAAACAGGGACCAAGGTCTCAGTCTCGCGTGTCTCCGTGGGGACCCACCCGCGCATTATCCCCGACACTCCCGAAAACACACCGTCGGTTCCCGCTTCGCGGCACGCCTTCCCGAAGTCGGGCGAGTCAAGAGAAGGGCCGGGAGGCCACGCCGCGGCTTTCCCGAGTGGGGAAGGGAGGGGAGCATGGATGGGGGAGAGAGAGAGCGACGCGCGCGGGGGAGGGGGGGTGTTGGAACTTTGCAAGAGACCCGCGCGGAGGAGCGCAGTTGCCAGCCGGAGCCCCACACCCCGGCCTTCGTCCACGCGCGAGCGGCACGAGGACCCCACGCGGGTGCGCGTGGAGAACTGCTTACTGTGTCTAGGTCCATTGGGCGGCGGGGGGAGGCGGAGGCGCGGGGCAGTGGAAGCAGCGGCGGGGCGCCGCGGCGCTGCGCAGTGGGGGGCCGGGATCTAACGCGGGCCTTCTCCTCCTCCTCCTCCTCCTCCTCTTCTCCTTCCTCTTCCTCCTCCTCGTCCTCGTCCTCCTTCTGGCGGCGGGCGGGCGGCGGGGCGCGGGCCGTGGGGAGCCCCCCGCAGAAGGGGCGCATCGGGGCCACGGGGGGCGCCGGGGGGTCCCCGGGATGAGCCCCCTGCGCCCGCCGGAGCTTCTCCTCCAGCCGCGCCGCCTGCGCCCGTTGCAGGTTCTCCATCACCGCTTCCAGCCGGAGCGCCCCGGCGCCGCGGACCCCCGAGCAGGACCCCGCCGAGGGCGAGAAGGCGCTGGCAGCCTGCAGGGAGAGAGAGAGGGGAGGGGGGCGCTCAGCGGCCGCCGCGGGACCCCCGCGCCCCCAAATCAAGGGGGGAGCCGCCCCAGTCGGGCCCCTGCCCAGCGCCCGGCCAAGCCCCGACGTGGCCCGAGGGGTCTCCTCGGCGCCCGGCAGCGGCCACGGGAGCCCCCCGAAAACAGGGAGGGCGCCCCCCCCGCCGCCCCTGCCCAGCGCCCGGCCAAGCCCCGACGTGGCCCGAGGGGTCTCCTCGCCCCGCCGCCCGCAGCCCCCTCCCCGGGGCGGCTTACCAGGGCGGCCTTGGCGGGCAGGCCGGTGTCCTCGCCCATGCCGCGGAGGGCTGGCGGGCTCGGCCACGCCCGGGGTCCCGGCGGGGGAGGGTGGAGCGCAGCGCCCCGGCTGGAGGTCGCTCCCAGCGCGCCTGGCCCTTCCGCCTCGCAGCCTTGTGGGCGAAGCTGGGCGGCCGGGGGCTGCTGCCTTGGCCCGGCCCGCCCTCGCCCGCGACCCCCGCCCCGCCGCCGCCGCCTCCTCCGCTCGGCAACAAGTGGCGGGCGGGCCGGCCAGGCTGACCCTTCCTCCTCCTCCTCCTCCTCCCGCTCTCCCCGGCCTTTCTTCCCCCTTCTTTCCCTCCTTCTCTCTCCCTTTTCCTTCCTCCCCTTCTTCTCTCCTCCTCCTGTTCCTCCTCCTCCCGCTCTCCTCCTTTCCTTCTCCTCCCACTCTCCCCGTTCCTTCTTCCTCCTCTTCCTCTTTTCCCTCCTTCTCTCCCCTTTCTTTCTTCCTCCTCTTCCTCTTTTCCCTCCTTCTCTCCCCTTTCTTTCTTCCACCTCTTCTTTTTTTCCCTCCTTCTCTCCCCTTTCTTTCTTCCACCTTTTCTTCTTTGCCCTCCTTCTCTCCCCTTTCTTTCTTCCTCCTCTTCTTCTTCCTCTTCTTCCTCCTCCCGCTCTCCCTTTTCCTTCCTTCCTCCTCCTTTTCCTTCTCCTCCCCCTCTCCCCTTTCTTCCTTCCTCCCCTTCTTCCTCCTTCTTTTCCTACTTCTCTCCCTTCCTCCTCTTCTTCTTCCTCCTCCCTCTCTCCCCATTCTTCCTCCTCCTCTTCTTTTTCTCCCTCCTTTCTCTCTCCCTTTTCCTTCCTTCCTCCTCCTCCTCTTCCTCCCCAGCCACGAGGGCGAACAATCGAGGGGGAGCGGCCGGCAGCCCGGGAGGGTATGCCTACGCGTAGGTGACTGGTTGGGCGGCCATGCCCGCTTCCTGCCGGGCAAGATAGGTACTGTAGTCCTGCGGGGAGGGCAAAGTCTTCCCCGCACTTTGGCGATAGCCCCTCCGGTTTAAGCCTCCCGGCCACGCAGCCCCCGACCCGAACCTGCCGTCTCGCTCAACTTACTTTCCAAAGGACCCTCCTTCCCTCTACCCCCTCCCCCCGGCTAGGGTTTGCTGGGGGGGGGGACGGGTGTCCCCAATTTCCAAAGTTAGCAAACTTTTCCGGCGCTCGGACAGGGACGCGCCTCGTTCCCTTTGGAGCAACAGGCCCCCCGAATCGCTGCCCTCGTTTGGGGGTCGCGCTGGGATCAGGGCGAAGGGTCTTGCCAGGGTTTTACTCCTCCAGGGTTCGGGTTGNGGGGGGGGGGGGTTTCCTTAAATTAGGAATGGGCTGTGGGGGTCTGCAGGGAGGCGAGACAACGAGGGGGATTTGGGGTCGCGGAAGAAAAAGCGCCCCGTTGCAGGTTCTCGGGGAGAAGGCGGGAGGATTGATGGGTCCAAGCAGAAGAATCGGGAGAGAATTTGATTTTTTTTGCTTGTATCGCAGACGCAAAAGTGGAGCCAAAGGGATTCCTCAAAACCATTCAAGCAAACAAACAAAAGCATTGGATCCTGTGAAAATAACAAACACAAAAGCCGCTGTTTTCCGACGGAATAAACAACCGTGGAAAATATCTCAACAATTCGAAAAATGGATTCACACACACACACACACACACACACACACACCACACCAAACCAACCACACACACACCCACACACAACACACACACAAGTTCTTGAATGTGGTTCTCCCCAAAGGTTTTGTGGCAATTTAATTTTGCTTTTTTCTTTTTTTTTTTGTTTCAAAGACTTTTGTGGAATTGACGAAACTGTCGCCGCTTCAATAAAGAATAGAGCGTCGGGAGGGGCCCTTGGAGGTCTCTAGATGTCCAGGAGATGGCCAACCTTTTGGACCTCAGGGACGCACCAAACTCATAAATTTAAATCCAGGACCACTAACGGGTTCTGTGAACCTGGCCTAATTTGTGGGTGTGGGCTTGGTGGTGATGTGACTGGTTGGGCATGGCTTGTATGTAAATATTATAAATATTTATATAAATATAGATTTTTTTTATTAAAAATGAGCAAACTTTTACCCAAAATGAGGGCAAAACAGGCAAACAATTGAGTTGCTCACAGAATCACACATTCATTTGGAGATCTTTCTATTATCTGCCATCGGCTAGCTCAGTCTGTCACATAAAATTTGCTAGCAAGCACACTCACAAATTAACTCACAACAACCATGTATGTAAATATTTATTTATTTTTTTATTTTAAAAAAGAGGCAATTTTACCCAAAGCAGGCAAAGCAGGCAGGCAGATTGAGTTGCTCACAGAACATTCAGAGATCGATCTATCTGCCATCGGTTAGCTCAGTCTGTCACAATAAAATTGTCTTGCTGTGAGTCTGCCACTGAGTAGAAGCTTCAGTCCTAAGGGAGGTTCGGCTGTGCTTAAAAGCAGAGCGGAAGATCTAAAGACTAGCTAGAAAGCAAGAAATCCAACCATTTCCTGCTTCCTAACTGATCTAAATCTCCCAGCACAGCAGAACAGTTGATGGTCGGAAAAAGGGAAAATAGCAATTTAGCAGGCAAGTTGCTGGGTAAGGAGTGAGTGGGCAGGGAGGGTTCCCAGGGGCCATGTGGGCAGCGAAGCCTTGTATTTCTGCGCAGCCTGGATTAATTGCTTTGGGGGGATGCTGTGGGGGTGACATTTCTCTGCTGCCCACCAAAATTTTCTCGTGGCCCACCAGCCCACTGGTTGGCGATCACTGTTCTAGTCCAACCCCCACCTCTCCCTCCCCTCCCCCAAGCAGGAGACTCTAGTACTTTATAACATTCTGGATAAATCTCTTCTTAAAAGGTTTGGGAAGTGGCAAGAGCTCACCAAGAGCCCAATGGTTAGAGACACTGAAATGCCAAACTGCACGATTTTTGACAGCCTGCAGAGAACAAGTTCCAAGGTTATGATTCCAGAACTTGTTAATCTTAGATTAATTCTGAGGGAAACAGGTAGGTTGGTATAATTATTCTAACAATGTGTTCATTTTAGTTATTCTAATCTACGCCGACCAGAGCATGAGGAAAGGGACAGTGAAGAAATGCGAAATCAAATTAAAATAATGGAATGGAATGGAATGGAATAGAAAATAGAATAGGAATAGAATATAGAATATAGGAATAGAATACAGAACAGAACAGAACAGAATACAGGGGTGGGTTTCTACTGGTTCTGTCCACCTCTGCAGATAACTGGTAGCTCTGAAGAGCAGCAGACATGGCACCGGTTTCATATCTTCTGCTGTTTTGGCCTACATGCCCGCCCGGGCTCTTACCTGACCTTTATTTCCTGCTTTTGCAACCTCAGCACAGCTGCAGTTAAAAAAGCAGGAAAAGAGGGCTGTTTCAAAGGCTGCTTCTCTGCATGCAGCTGCTGATGACGATTTACAGGCGCGTTAGCAGCAGTGCAGGGAAGCTTGTAAATCCCGAACCGTAGTTAACCCTGTCGTATCCCACCCCTGATAGAATAGAATATGGAATGGAATGGAATAGTAAAATAAAATAATTAAATTGAATTAAGAAACTAAAAATCAGTTTGGAGTGAAAAAAGAAACCAAGTGATAATAAAGGTGGGATAAAAATCAAATCAATCCATCAAGGAAAAGCAACCTCTGAAAAGACCAGACCAGCCTAACATTTTTTGGGCAACACACTCCATCATTCTCATGCCTGTCTGGAGCTCTAATTTTTCAAGCTGCTTGTGTGTCCTCTGGTTGCTGATGAATTTCAGCAACCACATCCAGGTAGTTCTCTACTTACAATTGTACATTTAACAACTGTTTGAAGTTACAACAATCGTGAGAAAAGAGACTTGCAACCGATCCTCGCATTTACAACCGGCGCCACATCCCCATGGTCAAAATCTGGGTACTTTTGGCGAAGGAGCATGCATTTTTTACAATAGCAGCATCCTCCAGAGTCACATGATCATTATTTGCGACCTTCAAAGCCAACTTCCAGCAAGCAAAGTCAATGGGAAGGTCAGCCAGATTCACTGAACAACTGCATGATTCACTTAATGACTGCAGTGATTCACTTAACAACCATGGCAAAAAAAAATTGTTGGAAAATTGGATACAATTTACTTAACAACTGCCTTGCTTGTTCTGGTCCGGTGGTGGTCATAAGTTTAAGGAGTACCAATATTTTAATGTGTGATGTAGATTAGTTTAAAATTCTTCCTCTGATTTGCTTTGAAATCTTTCAATCACTTCTGAAAATGGACAAACAAAGGCAATAGAGGCTATTTTGCAAAGCTCTATGAGATTATGGCATTGGGTCAGGGGTGGGATTCAAATTTCTTAACAACCGGTTCTGTGGGCATGGCCTAATTTGTGGGAGTGGCTTGGTCATGTGACTGGCTGGGCATGGCTTGCTGACTGGGCGTGGCTTGGTGGTCAAGTGATGGTGGGTGTGGCTTGTATGTAAATATTATAAATATTTATATAAATATTGAATTTTTTATTTTAAAAAATAGCAACTTTTACCCAAAATCAGGCAAAGCAGGCAGGCAGACTGAGTTGCTCACGGAATCATTCAGAGATCTATCTTTCTGCCATCAGCTACCTGAGTCTGTCACATAAAATTTGCTTGCAAGCAAACCCATAAAATTTGCTAGCAAGCACACTCACAAAATTAACTCACAACTCACCATGTATGTAAATATTGAATTTTTTATTTTTTTAAAAAGAGCAACTTTTACCCAAAATCAGGCAAAGCAAGCAGGCAGATTGAGTTGCTCACAGATTCACTCAGAGATCTATCTTTCTGCAATCTGCTACTTGAGTCTGCACTGAAAAGTAGAAGCTTCAGTCCTAAGGAAGGTTCAGGTCTGCTGTTAGATCAGCTAGAAAGCAAGAAATCCAAAAATTTCCTGCTTTCTAGCTAATCTAAATCTCCCGGCACAGCAGAACATAAGATGGTCGGGGGTGGAGGAAAAATAGCAACTTACCAAAAGCAGGCAAGTTGGATGGCTCTCATGCCAGGTAAGGAGTGAGGGGGAGGGGAGGGGAGGGGCAGGGCCAGCCAGTGACACAATTTGCCAATTCTCCAAACTGCGCAGAACCCTAACACCCATAGAACCAGTCCAATCAGGTAGAATCCCACCCCTGCACTGGGGACAAACCTCAGAGCCATGTCCCCAAGTGAGAAAATAAAATATGGAGAGAGAAACTACATCTAAACTCCCAGAACTGCCCCTCCAGAACAACAAATCCAGGGTCTACAGATAGTCCTCGCCTTACGACAATGGAGCCCCAAATTTTTGCCATTAAGCAAGAAAGTTAAGTGAATTTTGTCCTGTTTTCCCACTTTTTCCGCCCCAGTTGTTAAGTGAATCACTGCAGTGTTTAAGTTAGTAACACAGTCATTAAGTGAACCTGGCTTGACCATTGACTCTGCTGCTCAAAAGGGATCCCAGGTCACTGCATCTGTCGTAAATACAGGTAGTCCTCAACTTACGACCACAATTGAACCCAAAACTTGTTGCTATAGTTAAGTGAGTTTTGCCCTGTTTTACGAACTTTCTTGCTGCCGTCATTAAATGAAGCACTGCAGTTATTAACACGGTCTTCCCCATGGACATTGCTTGTCAGAAGGTCGCAAAGAGGGATCATGTAACGTCATAAATATGAATCCATTGCCAAGCATCTGATTTTTGATCACGTGACCATGGAGATGGTGCAACCATAACTGTGAAAAACAGTCATAAATCACTTTTTCCAGTGTCATAACTTTGAACAGTCACTAAAAGAAAAGACGTAAGTTGAGGATTGCCTGTATTTGACATACTGCCTTTCCCTCTCCTTTATTCCCCAGATACTTGTTCTTTTACTGTATATTTCCACATAAATGAAATTATCAAGTGTTGTTGTACCCTATCCTTATTGTACCCTTTGACTATCATTAAGTGTTATATCTGATGGCTCTTGACTCTTGGTGAATGTACCTTTTCTTTTATGCACACTGAGAGTATTTACACCAAGACAAATTCCTTGTGCGTCCAATCACACTTGGACAATAAAGAATTCTATTCTGTTCTATTCTTTATTTCTTTCCTTTCTTTCTTTCCTTTTCTATCTGTCTATCTATCTATCTATCTATCTATCTATCATCTATCTATATATCTATCTATCATGTTTACTGTATATCTATCTATCTATCAAGGCAGTTTGCAGTAGAACAGACTCTCAATAAAAGGAAGATTTTAAAAACCCAGAAATGACAGCTTCACAAAAACAAAGCAAAATTTTTTTTATTGGTGTGGGGAGAATTGGCAGCACCCAAGAATCTTATCTGGACATCTAAAGACCATTAATGAATGGGTTAATTGGGATGCTTCTGATTTCTGCACCCCAATTCCTTTCCCTGCCAGGAGGGGTTCATTTAATCCTATCAAACAAAGGAGGGAGAAATGTGACCTCTAGCGAAATAAATGGGGAACAGGCAGTTTTGTACAAATTTACGCAAGAGAGCATCAAATCTGAAACAGAATAATCCATACAACTATAATGCCTTGATAAGGCCACACTTGGAATAGTCCATCCAGTTTTGGTTGCCACGATGTAAAAAAGATGTTGAGACTCTAGAAAGAGTACAGAGAAGAGCAACCAAAAGGATTAGGAGACTGGAGGCTAAAACATGTAAAAACGGTTGCAGGAACTGGGTATGTCTAATCTGATGAAAAGAAGGACTAGGGGAGACACCATAGCAGTGTTCCAATATCTCCCCAAAGAAGAGGCAGTCAAGCTATTCTCCACAGCACCTGAGGGCAGGACAAGAAGCAATGGGTGGAAACTAATCAAGGAGAGAAGCAACCTAGAACTCAGGAGAAATTTCCTGACAGTCAGAACAATTAATCAGTGGAACAACTTGCCTCCAGAATTTGTAAATGCACCAGCACCAGAAGTTTTTAAGAAGAGATTGGACAACCATTTGTCTGAAATGATGTAGGGTTTCCTGCCTAAGCAGGGGGTTGGACTAGAAGACCTCCAAGGTCCCTTCCAACTCTGTTATTCTAAATTCTATTCTAAACTCTTCAGTTGCGTTCACCCCACCTGCTTATAGCTTGGCTGATGGATAAACTAGTTCACCAGGTTTATGTGGCACATCAGCTCACAAATCCATCAAATGAACTGGGTTGCTACATCAGGCTTGGCAACAGAAACACATTGATACAATTAATCAAGATTAGCATATGGAAAGAATATGGAATAAGAGCTTGGAGATCTTCTAGTCCAACTCTCTGCTCAGACAGGAGACCCTAAATCATTCTGGACATATAGCTGTCCAGTCTCATCTTAAAAAAACCCAGTGGTGAAGCTTTTTCAAGAGGTAACTGGACTTTCTTGTTTTTCTTTGAAGGTGTTTTGTTTCTCATCCAAGAAGCTTCTTCTGCTCTGAATGAAGCATTTCCCTTCTTTCAGAACGGATGAAGCTTCTTGGATGAGAAGTGAAACATCTTCAAAGAAAAACCAGAAAGTCCAGGTGCCTCTTGAAGAAGCCTCTTTGGTACAACCAAACCTGGACTCCAGTGATGGAGCGCCCAAAACTTCTAAAGGCAACTCCTTCTCCTGATTGATATATCCCCACTGTCCCCCCAAAATTATCCTTAGTTCTAGGTTGCTTCTCTCCTTGATTCATTTCCATCCATTGTTTCTTGTCTTGCTTTCTGGCGCCTTGGAGAATAGCTTAACCCCCTCTTCTTTGTGGCAGCCCCTCAAACTTTGGAAGTTGCTATCATATCACCCTTAGTCCTTCTTTTCATTAAATTAGACATACCCAATTCCAGCAATCATTCTTCATATGTTTTAGCCTCCAGTCCCCTAATCATTTTTATTGCCCTCTGCACACTTTCTACAAAGAGTCTCAACCTCTTTTTTGTATTGTGGTGACCAAAACTGGATGCAGTGGCCTTAGTAAGGATTTATAAAGCAGTACAAATACTTCACATACTTTTTTATTTTATGCTTCTGTTTATACAACCAAGGATTGTATTAGTTATTTTTGGAGGTGATATCTTGAGTTCACATTAATTCCATTAGGTCTCCAATTTACAGTTCTAACATAAGCAGTGAGATGTTGGACCTACAGCAAATGCTTCCTTCTGTAACCAGACCTCAAAGCAACAAAGAATCCAGTAGTTTTAGCACATTTAATATGAAGCTTCCTTCCTTCCTTCCTTCCTTCCTTCCTTCCTTCCTTCCTTCCTTCCTTCCTTCCTTCCTTCCTTCCAACGAAAGAATGCTTTTGAATTATGACACTTCTGCTCCTTGTTGAAATTCAAAAATTCAAAAACAAAATGAAATTCAATATAGAGAAAAGTAAAGTCCTACACTTAGGCAAGAAAAACCCAAAGGACACATACAGACTGGGTGAAACCCGGCTGTGAACTGTGAGAGGATCTTGGAGTCTTAGTGGACAACCAGATAAATAGGAGCCAGCCATGTGCAGCAGCAGCCAAAAAAGCCAATGCAATCCTAAGCTGCATTAACAAGGATACAATCAAGGGAGGTACTAATACCAATCTATAAAGCCTTAGTAAGACCACACCTAGAGTACTGCATCTTGTTTTGGTCACATTATAAAAAAGATATTAAGACTCTAGTCTAGAAAAAGTACAGAGAAGAGCAACCAGGATGGTTAGGGGACTGGACACTAAAACATATGAAGAATGGCTACAGGTGGGCCTGGCTATCTAGGGAAGAGAAGAACCAGGGAAGACATGATAGCGGTCTTCCCATATTTGAGGGGTTGCCTCAGAGAGGAGGAAGGGGTCAAGCGTATTTTTTAAAGCACCCGAAGGCCAGACAAGGAATAATGGATGGAAACTTTTAGGAATATAAGTCACCTAACAAGTTTGGTTAGAAATATATAAACCAGGATAAAAATTTAATACTGTCTCTTTAAGAGCATGCTAAAACTGCAATTGGGTATGGTTACTCAACGGCCATAAGATGAGCCAAAACATGGGTTGTTTTTAGTCTTCGTCTTAATCTCAGAAGAGAGTGTGTCTCAGTCCTCTGTTTCCTTCTGTTGGAAAGTATGGCTGTTCCTCCATTTTTCCTTACTGATATTTCTGGATTTAATGTAAGTCTGATACTGACCTGTTTTTGACACTGGAATTTGACATTTGGATTATCCCTGGATTGAAAACTGACTGATTTAACTTGTGAATGACTTTGGATTGCTTATTTTGGACTTTGCTTCACGTTTCTGGAAGTAAAAACCTACATTTACTGTACAGTGCATCTGTGGGTGCTCCTCATATGGTGATGTATTATTCCAACACTATTCTCTATACGTCTCTCTGTATGCGCTCATTCTCCTCACAGGGAATTACCTCAATAGAAGCTGATCAAGGAGAGATTCAACCTGGAAATAAGGAGAAACTTTCTGATAGTGAGAACAGTCCACCAATGGAACAGAAGTTGCCTTCAGAAGTTGTGGGAACTTCATCACTAGAAGCTTTCAAGAAGAGACTGGACTGCCATTTGTTGGAAATGGTGTAGGGTTTCCTGCTTGGGTGAGGGGTTGGAGTAGATGACCTACAAGGTACCTTTCAACTCTGTTATTCTGTATCTGTATTGTTGATATAAATCTGTATTGTGGTGTTGATATACTTATAGAGTTTCTCCCCTGGATCTCAACCAAACCTACTGTACAGATTTCTACAAAAATCTTCATAGATTTTGATATTTTTTTTCAAGGATTGTCCTTTTGATTTGGTTTGCAAGGTGCAGAAAATCAGCATTGGGAGGTATTTATTTTTTGCAAAAGGGCCCGACCACTATCACATTTTCATCTGCCATCCAACAAGAGGGGCAAAAGTCAATAAATATTCCAGGCCAGTCTTTTGGGGTGATGGATGAAGGAGTTAAATCACTCGACAGCTCCCGCAAACAGATAGATAGCCAGAGTAGATAACCAGATAAGTGTAGGCTAAAGGATAACCCAAGATATATGGACACTTCACCCAGATTCCAGGGCCAGCTGGACGAGACGGATAGCTCCTGAGCAAATCAATGGAGACTCGAGACAGAAAGACAGCATGACAAAGTAAGAGACAGAGAGAATATGTTTTCAGGGGTACGGAAGGAAATTTGTTTGTGTCATAGAGGGAGGACTAGAAAGATTCGGCCTTGCCACCGTTTTGTTTTCCAGGCCTAAATCCCATTTATTCAACCAGCAAGAATTTTTCCCTTCCCTTTGGAAAAGACAAGGATGGCTAGTTCATTCCGTGTTTGAATTTTAATGCGTAGTGTTTTTTTAACGCTCCAATTTATGGTGCCCTTGGTACTCCCTGAGTTTGGTAATTTGCCTGTAGACGTTTCATTACCAAAGTAGGTAACATCATCAGTGCTAGAAGGGAGTGAGGTTTGCGGGGAACAGGAGCAGGAGCTGGGTGGTGTATAAATGGAATAAATTAATTATTAATAGAAAATATGAAATCTGGGCTGCTGCCCAAAGCCCTCTCAGGAGTCCTCCTCCTCTTCCTTTCCAAACCCCCTTATAGCATTGATGATGTTACCTAGTTGAGTCATGAAATGTGTGCAAGAAAACAACCAAGCCCAGAGAGCACCAAGGACCCCTCAGCCTTCTTCTCCTTTCTTCTTTTTTCTTCCTTCTTCTTCTTCCTTCTTCTTCTCCTTCTCCTTTTTCTTCTTCTTCTGATTTCTCTTACTTCTTCTTTCTCCTTCTTCTTCTTTCTCCTCCTCCTCTTTCTCCTCCTCTTCCAACTTCTAAGCACTGATGATGTTACCTAGTTGGGTCATGAAACATCTGCGAAAACAACCAAGTTCAGAGAACACTAAGAGCCCCAGAGTCGTCCTCCTCCTTCTCCTCTTCCTCACCACAAACCCCACTCCTTTCTAGCACTGATGAGGTCACCTAGTTGGGTCATGAAACCTCTACAAGAAAATAATCAAGCTCAGGGAGCACCCAGGATTCCCCCATTCACTCCTAATCTATAAATACAGTAGTTTCTTCTATCACTAATGCTCTAATTGTTTTGTATTGTTTTATTATGATGTTGTGAGCTGTCCAGAGTCACTCCACAGCGAGAAGGGCCGCTAATAAGTTTAACAAATAAGTTAAAGTTAAATTTTCTTTCCCCTTGAAAGCAACAGAGCAAATCTCGTCCTTTCTTCCAACACAGAGAGAAGAGAGAAAGCCCAATGACTCATAACCAACACTTGTAAGTTAAATCAAAGAAACTCAGAGTTCATCTCTACAGCACTTGGAAAGACCAAAGGTAATTTAACCCACCTGAGACGACAGAGGGGGCTTTGGACAGCAGCCCAGGGTTTATATCTATTTGCTTTTCTATTAATAATTGTTATTCCATTAGTACACCACCCAGCTCCAACCGATTCGCAGGAAACAACTGGGGAGAACAATTCATAAGGAGAGCTGGCTTGGTTTTTTCATTTTTTTTTGGGGGGGGGGGAAGTGAAATAAAACACATTGCCTTTTGAAAGAAGGACTCCTGAAAATCATTAGCCAGCAATTGTTTGTGTGTGTGTGTGGGGGGGGAATACATTAAGGTGGCTACTGAATTCAAATCTACATGTCCCAGGATAATGTTGCAGGATCCAATCAATGGAGCAGAGATTTTGTCTTCCAAACTTTCCCATCCTCAGGGAACTTCTTCTCTCTGGCAGAATGTGTGCTTTGGACTGTATACATTGGACAAAACTGAACAAAACATTCAATTTTGCAGCTACTAAGATTGTTGAAAGAGCCATGAAAGCGATCTGAGTGACTTTGGGCAACTCACCAGGAGTCTATGAGTTTTATTTTTTATTTATTTGTCAAGCAAGTATTAGATAACAGATATAAACATGATGATGAAGACATGAAATGGATACTAATAAAAGGGAACATTAAGACAAGAGGCCGTAGGCACATTGGTGCGCTTATGCACGCCCCCTACAGACCTCTTAGGAAAGGGGTGAGGTCAATAGTAGACAGTCTAAGGTTAAAGTTTTTGGGGTTTGGGGAAGAAACCCCAGAGTCAGGTAAAGTATTCCAGACATTGACCACTCTGTGGCTGGAGTCGTATTTCCTGCAGTTGAGTTTGGTGCAGTTTACCTTGAATTTGTATCTATTGTGTGTTCCTGTATTGTTGTGGTTGAAGCTGAAGTAGTCATTGACAGGTAGGACATTGCGATGGATAATTTTATGCACTATGCTTAGGTCAGATTGAAGGTGGCATAGTTCTATGTTGTCTAAGCCTAAAATTTCAAGTCTGGTAGCATAAGGTTACTAGTAGAGGAGTGGAGAACTCTTCTCTTGAAATATCTCTGGACTTTCTCAACTGTCTTAATATCCTGTATGTAGTGAGGGTTCCAGACTGATGAGTTGTATTCCAGTATTGGTCTAACAAATGTTTTGTATGCTCTAGTTAGCAGTGCAATATTATTGGAGGAAAAGCTTCGCAGGATTAGTGTCACACCCCTGTTAGAATCTACTCCGAGGGAGAGGAGGAACAGCCAAAAGGGAGTGGGAGTGTGGCTCTGGTGGTTGTGGAGGAAACTGGGGAAGGGCACAGGCCAGCTGGGCATTCAGAGGAAGACCCAGGCCCATCCCCTCTTCTTCCTAGGGCACGCAGGGAGGAGAGGATAAGGGAGAAACATGAATGGCTTGGTCTATGGGGGAGAAAAGGGCCCTGATCCCCTTCATGGGCTGCAGCTGCAAGGACTGTTTAAAAGGACAAACTGTGTGTGGCCAGTGCTGAAAGCAAAGTGTGAAATAATTCTAGTCTATCAGTTCTTATTTGACTTCTGGTGTCCTTCCCAGTGTGTGTATTTCAATGTCTGTGGACCTCTTCAAGCCCTTATCCTGCCTTGACTCATTAATTGCTTCAGTGGTTTGTGTTGTTTTGTTTCTATTTATATGTATTTTGAGTTTGAACAGAAGTTCTTCCCTTTCGCAACTGTTTGTGGGGGAGTTTTTTCTCCAATATAATTGGACCTTGGAGGCCAAGTTGAAGGAATTAATTCACCTATTTTTGTGACTTTGTTGCTTTTGTATCCCACCTTGGTTCACCACAATTAGGTTAACAACTCTTAATGCCTTTTTATACTTACAGTGGGCTCTGACATTTAGATCATCAGAGATGAGTATTCCAAGGTCCTTGACAGAGTAAGAGTCATCAACAAGGTCTTGTCCATTCAGCTTGTATTTTATTTTCTGACATTTTTTTTGTTCTAGGCATGAAAACTGATTGCCTGACTTTGGGCCGATCGCTGGGAGAGAGTAAGTTCTAGTCCCAACTTAGGGACAATCACACTCTCCAAGCCCATCGAGTTCAGTGAAGAGGGAATACAAAGCTGTTAGATCAGGGCTGTCAAACTGGATTTCTTTGAGGGCCTGTTCAGGATTGGAGCTCTCCTCCACAGGCTGGCCAGGGTGGGTTGGGGTGAGACAGGACAGACGTCCAAACAGCAGAGCTGCAGGAGGCCATGGAGGCTAAAATGGGCTGCCGGGGGCTAGGGGGGCACAGGCACCCCATTTTGGTCAGCAGAGGCACCACGGGCTGGTCCTTTGATAGTGCCAGATCTGGACTCTCGGGCCTTGAGTTTGATACTCGTGATAGATAGATAGATAGATAGATAGATAGATAGATAGATGGATGGATGGATGGATGGATGGATGGATGGATGGACGGACAAATAGATGGCATTTATACATGATAGACAGACAGATAGAAAGACACATAGGCAGGCAGATGAGATAGGTAGATAAAGATATTTTGATATACTGATAGATGAGAGATTATAGATAAATGATGATATAGACAGATATGATAGATAGATTTTAGATAAATGATAGATAGACAGACACAGATATAGAAGATAGATATGATATAGTAGATACAGTAGAGACAATAGATAGCTGATAGAGATATGAGAAATAGATACAGATAAGAGATAGAGATATGATAGATACAGTAGATACAGTAAATAGAGATATGATGATAGAGATATGATACATAGAGATACATAGAGATATGATGGAGATGATACAGTAGATGGTAGATAGATAGATAGATAGATAGATAGATAGATAGATAGATAGATAGATAGATAGATAGATAGATAGATAGATAGATAATGATGATAGAGATATGATACATATAGAGATACATAGAAATAGATGATAGAGATAGAGATATGATAGATACAGTAGATGATATAGACAGACAGATAGATAGGGAAAGATAGATGGACAGAGGATCACATAAGCAAACAAACAGGCAAAGAAATCCAGACCCATCAGCCACAGCTCTTCCTTTCCCCTCAGAACAGCAGGGAAGGTCAACTCAAAAGGACCAACACTGCATCCCGAACACCCATGAATTTTCACGGCGAGGCCGCAATTGGGTTATTGACGTGCAATCTGCGGAAAACACTATCGAAATGATTCACACAAATGTTATTTAGCTGCAATACTTCCGTAATAAAAGGAATCAATGAGAGAGAGAAAAGACCTGTCCGGGGATTTGATTTTCTCATTTTAATGGCATACTTATTTACTCCCGCCAATCCTCCCATCGGATTTTCATTACACCACCTGGCGCTGTAAGTGGACCGGTATTGATAGGACCTGCTGACTTCAGCTGGCTTCCTGAGGGCGCAAATTAAAAATAACTCATATTCGGTGACAAGGTTGCGTGCTAAGTAGTTGCCCCTGGCACAGGCCGACCGGTATTTGAGAAGGAGCAAAAGTCAGGAGCCTCGTATACAAATGTGTATTTTCTGAAGCTGATTTATAACTGCAGGTCTTTTAATCTGCAAGCTCAGAGCCAGTTTGGGCTAGGGATTAAGGCTAGAAACCAAGCGATGGTGAGTTCTAGTCCTGCCTTAGGCATAAAAGCTGGCTGGGCAGCTTTGAGCCAACCACCAGTAGACAGTGAGTTCTGGTCTCATTTTAGGCATGAGAGCTGGGTGAGTGACTTTGGATCAATCACCAGGAGATGGTGAGTTCTAGTCCTGCCTGAGGCATGAGAGCTGGTTGGGTGACTTGGAGCCAACCACCAGGAGACAGTAAGTTCTAGTCCCACCTTGGCCATGAGAGCCAGCTGGGTGACTTTGGGCCAGTCACTCTCTCAAACTCAATCCATCTTACAAGGTGATTGCTGTGGGAAAAATCAGAGGAGGAAGGAGTATCAGCTATACTGCCAGGCTGAGTTATTTAGAACAATAATAAAAGTGGGATATAAATAAAAAAATAAATTTATCCCCCTTCTTGTTCTGACTGGCAACAAATTAACTAGGTTAACTAATGATTGAGTAACATCCATTGCACACTCTATTAAAATTTAAATTTGGGTTGAAATTTAGCATGTTGACTAAATGATCAGTAAATGTGAACATTAAATGTTCACATTTAATGTTCACATTAAATGTAATTTAATTAAAATTAAATTAAATGTTATTTAATGTAACAGTAAATGTGAACAATAATGTGAACATTCAAGGCACTCTCTCCAAAAATGAGTTGCTTCGGCAACCAAGAAAGATGCAGCCAATGGCTCCCAAGGATTTGGTGTTGTTGGAAGAAAACCCCAGTTTGGTTCCAAGCCAGGAGAAAGACACTGGGAATAAAATGGAGCCAGGCTGCAAAGAAAGAAGGTCTCTGTTTATTTAGTTTCCAGAAACTTCAGTGAAAGCAGAAGGTTTCTGGAGTGGCTGACAAAATGGCTGAGTGAGTGGATGGATTTTTATAGGGTTCTGAGGTTTGGTAAATGAGATGCTCCGAGAGGGTTGTACGTTGTATTGAGCCTTGTGACTTTTACTATTTCAATGGTGGTGGGTTAATCTTATTATGTCCTAAAGGTCATGTCCTGTGTTTAGAATTGGGGTGGAAGGGTGTAAATTTTTAATCCCATCAGCTGCAACCTTCTCAGTCTGGAGGGATGGAGATGAACCAATCCATTTTCAGTTTGTCCAGGTGTAAAAGAGATTTGGGGGGTGCTTGGAGAGTCAAAGCCAAGTTCTCTGGACAATGGGGGGGAAGGCTTGGACGACCTCCCCATCTTCTGCTGAGGGTCCATTGAAGCTCCATTGGGATGGTCCTGGAGAAGGAGGTTGAGGCATCCAGGGTGGGTTTTTTCGGCTTGTATTGCCCTTGTGAGTCAGCCAGAGTTGTGTTCTCACAATCAAATCTTTCCAAGCAATGGGCAGGTTTCATTCCGTCCCCTGGCAATCAATTCATCAGAATAGCGCTGGAAGGTTCCCTTGGAGGTCATCTAGTCCAACCCCCTGCCAAAGCGAAAGTCCCTTACAGAACCATAGAAGAACAGAGTTGGAAGGGGACCTTGGAGGTCATTTAGTCCAACCCCCTGCTGAATCAGGCGACCCTTACAGAACCATAGAAGGACAGAGTTTGAAGATGACGTTGGAGTTTATCTTCTAGTCCAACCCCCTGCTCAAACAGTTATTTTTTTAATTTGAGACAAACGGTTGTCCAATCTCTTCTTTTAAAAATATTCTATTGATGAAGCAGCGATGAGGGCTTGGCCTTTCATTAGCAGCAGGCTCGCTTTCCAGCAATGTCCTTTTTAACGCAGCCCATGGAGGTCAAACCGGTCAAGATGGCGGCGACACCCCCCCCCACACACACACACACAACGCGCCGCAATCCTGCAGCAAGGAGACTGGATCCGCGGCCATTCCAATTCCAGGCAAGCAAGCCTCCCTCGCGGAGGGTGAAACGACCCGCTCTGGCTGGGGATAATGGACACGACTCCTGGCTGCTGAGGCTTCGGGCCTAGAACCCGAAAGAGAAGCTTCCGCACATCTCCATGGCAACGCCCTGTCGCTTTCCGGCTTCCTGGAGGGGAAACATCCGGGCCGTGGTCGTCCATCCATCCAAAGGATCGGCCATAAAGTTGTGAAAGCTAGAGCGCCGCACCCGGTGACTAGCCTGTCGCATTGGCCGTCTCTATTTTCTCCCTCTCTTACCTTTGAGGCTGGATGAACCAAAGAGGCGCGCCGTCGGAGGCCTAGAGCGGCACCCCGCTCGAAAGTTTCTGATTGGCTCCCCAGCGCCGGTTGACGGTTGGAGCCAAGATGGCAGTGTCTGAGGTGCAGCAGCTGCAAGACCGTCTTGATGCCTTGGAAGAGCGCATGTTCGGGGCCCCTGCTGGAGCCGCGTCCGCGGGAGCCCCCCGGAAAGTAAGTCCCGGAGGTGGGGGAAGCCGTCTCCTCCATCGGGGGAGGGAGGGGGGCATGTGTCACAAAGCCCATCATCCCCTGCCAGCCGTTGGCTGGGCTCTGCTGGGTTCTGGAGTGCATTGTGAGATGCGGGGCAGCCAAGGAAAGCGAGAGGCGCTGCCTTTATTTTTAATTTGGTTTTTTTTATTGTTTTTTAAAAAACTGACACGTTTGCTGCCTCTGTTGCCATGACGACACGTGTAACTCGGGGAACGTCAGAAAGGGGTCCGCTGCCCATTCTCCCCATCTAGGCCTGCCGTGGGAACAGCTGGCCTGTCAGGTGAACGAGGAATTTCCTTCCCAACCCTCAAAAGAAAAATCACAATTTTCTCCTCTGACAAAAGGACAACAGTTCCCATCGTGCACAACAGCTGCCAGGCTTCCTGGGCAGATAATAGGGTGCAAATTCTTTTCAGGTTTTTTTTTCCCAGCTTGTTTTCTTTTTGAGCTTTTTAGGAAAAAAAAATTGAATTTGACTAAAATTGTCCCCTTTGGAATAATATCTTTAATTTCCTTCCATTTGTTGAAATAAAGGTGCCCGATTGGTGTGCTGGTGTAGGTGTGTATAATAATTACATTAAAGATTATAATTGCAACAGTAAAAACTAATGGAGATGGGGGAAAAGAAGGATGAAAGAGTAGAAGATGCAGAAAAGGGGAACAGTTGAGAAATTCAAAAGAAAAAAAGCCCATCAATACAGGCAGTCCTTGATTTATGACCACAATTGAGCCCAAAATATCTGTTGTTAAATGAGACATTGGTTAAGTGAGTTTTGCCCCTATTTACAACCTTTCTTGCCACAGCTGTTGTTTTTAAATTAGTAATCTGGTTATTAAATGAATCTGGCTTCACCATTGACTTTGCTTGTCAGAAGGTCACAAAAAGGGATCACATAACCTCGGGATACAGCAACCATCATAAATCTGAGCCAGTTGCCATGAATTTTGATCACATGATCATGGGGATGCTACAACAACAGTCGTAAGTGTGGAAAATGGTCATACGTCACTTTTTTCAGTGTTGTAACTAAATGAACTGTTGTAAGTCAAGGACTACCTGTATCACTTTTAATTAAGACACCAGCCAATTTCTTTGGTATGTCTGATGTAACTTTTTTTTTTCTCATGTTATTCTGGTGGCCTCTCATTTTTAAACCCACTTTCAGTTCTTTCTCAATTTCATCATAGAATTTGTACCTCTTTCATGAAATTTTTTAGACACAGTCTGTCTATCGAGACAGACACTGTTAAAATTAACTTCTGGCTCCATTGTTCAAAAATGTCCTTTGGTGTGTCCAATGTTAAAATATTTTGCTTCTGTTGTGGCCTGTTGGCCACTGGCTCCTCCAGTAGTCAAATCAGAGGAAGCGGAGGAGGATGCGTGGGAGTCAGGGCCAGCATCAAGGCAATCTGAGAGCTCCAAGGGGGAAGAGGGAATAGAGCTGGCCAAGAGAGAGAGAAGACAGACAGAGGCAAAGCCTGGACTGTCCGTCAGCCCTCAGAAAGAGAGTCAACAGCCCCCAGGTTTGGAGGTGGCTGATTAGGAAGAGGAGGAACAGCTGGTTTCAGTGCCTGATGCACAGAAGACAGAGGAGAGGAGAACAGTGGAAATCTATGAGCTGGTCCTTGGGACAGAAGAGCCACCGCTACTAGCGAAACGCCACTTTAGCTCTGAGGATAAAAGACAGGGGGCGGAGATGAATAGATGTGGCAGACAACTGTTCATCTCCCGGACAGATGAATAGATAGATAGATAGATAGATAGATAGATAGATAGATAGATAGATAGATAGATAGATAGTACAATAAGTGATCGAATCATACTAGGAACCAGTCAATAAAAATCATAAGGATACAAGCGGCAAAGTTACAGTCATACAGTCACAAGTGGGAGCGGATGGGTGATAAGGAGTGATGAGAAGATTAATGGTGATAGTAGTGCAGACATTGTAAATAGTTGGACAGTCTTGAGGGAATGAGTTGTTTAGCAGAGTGATTACATTTTGGGAGAAGAACTGTCCTTGTATCTAGTTCTGGTGTGCAGGGCTCTGTAGCTTCGATTTGAGGGAAGGAGTTGAAACAGTTTATGTCTGGGATGTGAGGGGTCTGTATATATTTTCACAGCCCTCTTTGACTCATGCAGGATACAGGTCCACAATTGAAGGCAGGTTGGTAGTAATTGTTTTCTCTGCAGTCCTAATTATCCTTTATTTATTAGCCTGTGGTGAGAGAAACTTTTTGCCGCGGCGCTGGTGCTCCTATTAAAGGAATCTTTGAGTTCACTTCAGAGGGTTTGTTGTGTTTGGGGAGCTGGGTCAGAACAGCTTCATTCCATAATTTTAACTTGAGTTTTTCTCCTTTAGTTGTAATCTTTAGTTCCCTCTAGTGTCCAATGTTTAGTAAAGTACTTTTCTATTTATCACTTATGGTTCAAAGGCAGTTTAAAGCAGTTGGGTGGACAGATGCTGTCTGGAGAATTCTGGGAGTTGAAGTCCACTCATCTTAAAGCTGCCAGCTTTGAAAAACACTGCTTCATACTAACCTGTATGCAGCTTTCTGTTTTTTCTTTCCAGTTGCGAATAACGGTTTTTCCCCCACTTCTAGATAGCAGATGGCTTAGGCAAAGTTCAAGGCTCCTTGGGAAACATTGCAAGCAAAAGAGAGAGAGTTAAGATTCTTTTCAAAAAAAGTAAGTGATTTTCTTTTCATTTTTTTTCTAATAGAAAATGCTGGTTTGTCCTATCAGCTATCATAAAAAGTATCTCATAACTGCTGATTGTGGATAAAGCCTGATTTAAACTGATGATATTACCACATGTTTTCTGAATGTAATGCACCCTTCATAAAGATGAATTTTCATCAATATGAATTTTCATCACATTGGTTTTTGGAACTTTTTGGTTTAAGTTTTAATTAAGCATGTTTGCTGCCCACAATCTGTTGGTAGTTGGAGCTGCCTAGTAAAGTTAACAAATAAAGTGAATGTTGTAGGATTCTCTTTATTATTATACAGAAATGGGAACAAACAGTATAGAAATGCGTTGATTACAGTTCATTTTCATTACTGAGGCAATTTCTCAAATAAATGCATGGCTGCCTTTCACAGTTTTGTTTCTTCCAACACTGCAATCCTAAATGTGTCAGAGGGCATGCTGGTGTTATCTTCCCTATTTTGAAAAGTTGGAAGAAGCTGTTGAGAAAATATGAGCATTTTAGTATTGTGTTTTTCTTTTGGTTTGAAAGCATATATTTACTTATATTTCATGTTTCTGAACCAACCATCTCACTCAAAGAGTGACTCTGGGCAGTGTACAAAAAAACACGAAACAGGACATGAACAATTAAAATGTTAGAATTAAAATTTTGAGTTAAAAGTTTAAAAAATTGTAAAAAGTTTTAAGGCGGCAAGAATAATTAACTCTCAGTTAATAATTTAGCATTAATACTTGGCCAACCCTATTCATCTAGAACGGGCCACGCCTCTCCAAATTTGGCAACTTTAAGATTTGTGGACTTCCAGAATTCCCCAGTCAGCCATATGAAGTTGCCAAGTTTGGAAATCCCTGATTTAGGACAATTCCAAGAAAAAGCAGCCACGAGGTTTGTTAATAAGCATCCACCATATGCTTCTATCATTGCTGCATTCTAAAATTCAAATTCTATTTTATGTTGTTCCTTCTCTAAGTCGAAGACATCCTGAAATACCTGGATCCCCAGTACATTGATCGAATGGCCGTGCCAGATGCCATGAAACTGCAGTTCATATTGGCAGGTAGATCTGTTACAGGCCCCTATACTCTGGGTTTTTAAGCAGTAGACTTTTAATGTATAAAACGCTGACTTGCACTAGAATGACTTTTTGTCATTCACTTTTTAAATTGAAATGATCCGAATGCTGTATTTCAAGCACAGTTTTTAGGTCATAATCCTGTGCACGTTTACCTAGCAGTGATTCTTATGTTCCTCCAACACTGAATCCTCCAACACTGGAAGTTTTAAAAAATATTTTGGATAACCATTTGTCTGAAATAGTGTAGGGTTTCCTGCCTTAGCAGGGGATTGGACTAGAAGACCTCCAAGGTCCTTTCCAACTCTGTTATTCTATTCTTAATAAATGATGCATAGATCTAAACAGATCAGTTTTAAGTTATCTTCAGGTTTGTTTTTAGATAGCCTGCTTTGATTAGTTATTAATCTGTGAGGTCCTTGGTGCTCCCTGAACTGGGTGGTTTTCTTGCAGACATTTCATGACCTAACTAGGTAACACATCTGTGCTAGGAGGAAGTGGGTTTGCAGAGTGGAGGAGGAGGAAGAGAAGGATTGTGGGGTGTTCTCTGGGCTTCGTGGTTTTCTCGCAGTCGTTTTATTACCCAACTAGGGAACAGCATGAGTGCTTGTTCATCTGCTTCAGGGCACAGGTCACGTGATCTGTTGCTACTGGACCAGCAATATAGTTTTTGCCTGACTTATGTCACGCTTTTCCCACCACCAGAAGAACAGTCCATCATGACGCAGGCAGTACTTCTGGAGCAGGTGAAGAGCCTGCAGCCCTATTTGGACAGTGCGCATATCAAAGGTGAGTGACTCCATGTCCTTTATCCCTGAGGGAATCAAGATCACAAGAAAGATGTTGAGACTCTAGACAGAGTGCAGAGAAGAACAACCAGGATGATTAGAGAACTGGAGACTAAAAGATATGACGAACAGTTGCAGGAATTGGATATGTCCAGTCTAATGAAGAGAAGCATGACAGCAGCATTCCAATATTTGAGGGGCTGCCACCAAGACGAGGGAGTCAATTTATTCTCCAAAGCACCAGAAAGCAGGACAAGAAGCAACGGATGGAAAATAATCCTGGAGAGAAGGAACTTAGGAGAAATTTCCTGACAGTGAAAACAGTTCCTCAGTGGAACACTTGCCTCTTGAAATTGTGGGCGCTTGAACACTGGAAATTCCTAAAAAAGGAGATTGGACAACTGTTTGTCTGACATGGTATAGGATCTCCTGTCTGAGCAGAGGGTTGGACTAGAAAACCTCCAAGGTCCCTTCCAACTCTGTTATTCTGTTCCTTATGCCAAGCCTATGGCTATCATACTTTCCCAAAGTATCAGTTGCTCACTTGATTATGATTCATAAATATAGGTAGTCCTCAATGTACAACCATTTGTTCAGGAATCGCTTAGTGGTAGAGAGTTGGTGGCTTCCTGAGCACCGATTCAGCTTCTTGCCTTAACAGAAACTTTTATTTGTAGTTTGAAGGGAGCGGATCATAATGGGGGATTTTTAGGAGAGCTGAACTGTTTCCTGGATAATCCCCAAGGGCCATTTGGGGGAGGTGGGGCCCCTGTTTCCATTTTCAACAGTTGTAACAAGAGCCTGGCTTCTTTTTTTGGTGTGATCTCTTGCAGCTTCTTCTGATCACGCCACCAAGCTCCAGCGACTTTCACAAATACACCTTCAGCAACAGGTAAGCGCTGAGCTGGAAAATGCTCTAAGAACTCACCTCCAGAAGCCTGTGTCTACTCCCACCTAAGGCCCCCACCTGTCTGCAGCAGACCCATCACCTTCATTATGAGCAAACCTCCAAAATCAAATATCACTTGTTAGATTGTGCTGGAGTTTGTCCCAACTCTGTGCAGTCGAGAGTCAAAGAACAAGCAAGCATGGCAGTTGCATCTTCAATCACACAACTGTCTTCTTGTCCCAAAGTTCCTTTTTCAAGAGGCAACTGGACTTTTCTGGTTTTCCTTTGAAGACATTGTGCTTCTCATCCAAGAAGCTTCTTCAGCTTTTGGATGAAGAAGAGCTGAAGAAGCTTCTTGGATGAGAAGCGAAACATCTTCAAAGGAAAACCAGAAAGTCCAGTTGCCTCTTGAAAAAGCATCTTTGGGACAACCATGACCTGGATGGCTGACAACCTCCATAGAAACTGCCCTCTTGCAGGTTTGGACAAACACAGAAGCTGTTAGGGTCAGACAGGCTGCATTTAGGTGAATTTCCTCATTTTGGGGTGTGTGTGTCATTGCACTGTATAGTGGACCATAAATTAATAGAAAACCAAACTTAAAACTGACTAAACTTCTTCACTTGATATATGGATGCAGCCACTAGATCTTGATCTAGTCTGGTTAAAGAAATGGGATAAACAGTAAATTACAGCAAAGAACTTGTGGCTGGATCAGGAAACTCATACTGTAGGACAGGAAGAGGTGGCATTAAAAGGTTACTTCCTATGATTCAGAAGTTGCTAATAACAAATATCCCTGAGGAAATTAAAATCTCTCTCACTTGGCAGCTGTTTCCCAGAATCTTGAAAGCAGAGAAATTCTACCATTTATTTACATGCTACCAACAAAGTCCTGTCTTTAAGGTGATGGTGCTAAATTTTCCACATTTTGTTTTAATCCCAAATCTTAACAGTTTGCAAGATTAAGAAACAAGTAACCCTGCCTGTGGGGTGAAATGGAGCATTTGCAGCATTTTAGCATTTAAAATGCCCAATGCCAGACGAGGAAATATGGATTGATTGAACTCTTCTCATCCTGCAGGATCAGTGTGAAGCTGTGACCGAGAACATCCGGTTACTTCTGGAAGATTACAACAAAATGATATCCTTTTTGTCACCAAGTTTGGAATGTGTAATATTGTGCTGCTCACCTGGAACTGCCCCTGTTTCACTAGCTGAGCTTTCCTCTGGGTTATTTATTTGTATCAGAAGCATCTTGATTTCCTCTGGTTCCTTTAAGTCTTTCATTTACCATGAGAGTTTCTTGGGTTGTCCAAATGAGAGTTTCATTTGCTTGCTTCTGATTTCACAGAATCATAGAATCTAGGACTGGAAGGGACCTTGGAGGTCCTCCAGTCCAACCCCCTGCCCCAGGCAGGAGACCTCAAACCATCCTGGATTAATGGTTGTCCAGTCTCTTCTTAAAAACCTCCAGTGTTAACAGCACCCACAACTTCTGGAGGCAACTTCCACTCCACTGACTGATTATTCTCACCGTCAGGAAATTTCTCCTTATTTCTAATTTGTCTCCTTGATTATTTTTCACCGATTACTTCTTGTTCTGCCTTCAGGTGCTTTGGAGAATAGATTGACAAACACACACACACGCACACATTTTTTTCCTGTGACAGCCCTTCAAGTATTGGAAGATGCCATGGCGCCTTCCTTAATCCTTTTCTTCATTAGGCTGAGCATTTCTCCAGCCATTTTTTTCAGCTTTTCTCAGCTCCTCTTTTCCTTAAAAATTTCTTTGCAGACCCTCCTCCTTTCCAAACAGTTTGTCCAGTGGGATGAGATGCTGACCCAGCTGGAAGCCGCCAAGCAGGTGAAGCCCATACCTGAGTGAAGACCAGGCTTTGGAGTCCTTCCATTGGGCTCAAGGCGGATCTCCTGCATCAGATCCCAGATCTCCATGTTAACACCTCTTGCCTAGGAACCCGTTAGCGCTCCTGAGCTTCATCCGGGATCGTGGCATCCAAGGGTATCCAATCTTGGCAGCTTTAGGACTTGTGGACTTCAACTCCCAGAATTCCCCAGGCTGAGGAGTTCTGGGAGTTGAAGTTCACAAGTCTTAAAGTCGCCCAGGTGATGTCAGTCTGGAAGCTACGTCCTGACCCTTTGGGGCTAAATTATATCATCTTTAGAGTTTAATTTATTTTTAGTCTTCATTCAGCCAATTCATGGGAATGCATGACTTGTTGCAAATACCTGTTATTGTGGACCATAATAAAATCCTCATGAATCCTCAACAGTCTGGCTGGCCTTTGGTTATTTAAGGCAGCATAGGAACTCATTCGTCCTTTTAAAATCACATTGAAGGCACCAGAGAGATGGGAGTTACATTTCTGGAGTGGCTTCAGCCTTCAGAATAAGCCTTAATAAATTACATTTCCATCTGACAAAACCTTGGTAGCCCCATTTTCTTCATAGGTCAGATTTAGATGCTGCCCGTTTCATTCTCGTAAAAACCACAGTTTCCTTTCCGGAAGATGGGTCCCTTAAAATTAGCAGGAAAGATTTTTACTAAAAGAGAAACAGACATTGAGAATTTGTCACTTTTTAACAGAGAATTCTTTTTGATGCTTCCAAGAATTCTCTTTGTCAAGAGATCTTGAAGGGGATGATGGGAAAGAAATATGAAATTAGTTGGAGTCAAACACGACAATTTGGATTCCTCAGACATCCAAGAGCCACAAAGTACTGATCAATATTAACAGTTGTTCTAGGGAACTCCTCCTTTACCTCTCTCCCATCTTCTCTTACTCTCCTCTTCTTCCTCCTCTCCCTCCCTCTCCCATCCTCTTCCCCCTCCCCTCTTCTCCTCTTTCTCTTCCCCTCCTTGTCCCTCCTCTTCCTCCCGTCCTCTTCCTCCTCCCCGTCTCCATCTTCTCTTCTTCTCCTTTCTCTTCTTCCTCACCTATTCTTCCTCCTCCCTTCCTCTTTTTCCTTCTCCTCCTCTTCCATCTTTTCCTCTTCCTCTCACTTCCTTCCCTCCCCCCCAATATGGGCAACTGGCCAATGCCATTGAGCAACACCCCCTTTCAGTTTTTGTCTCTCTGAATTTTCACATGTTTTAGGGCAGATTCCTGGAATTTCCACTCATCTTCTGCAGATTTGTGTGAATTGAGACTTATTCTATTGATCAAATCCTGTCCCTATTGAGTGACTAAGAATTGACTGTCCTAACTCAGTATTTACAAGCAGCAACTAATCTGTGCCTACATGTTCTGCCCAAACCAAACCACAAGGTGGCTTAATAGCTTACTCGGGTCTACACAGAATTCTCGGATGAACTGAGGTCCCCAAAACATTCTGAACCACAAACTACACAACCTCATTTCAGCCTGGCCTAGGACACTGTTCAGATCAAGAGTGAGTTCCAACCAAGGGAAGGCACTCTACTTCCCACGTGGCAAAATACAAAATACTGAATTAGTTCATCAGCCTTCTATGCAAAAAGTGTAGACTGGACCCAACAGAAATGCTGCCTCTAGGAAAACCTGAAATTGGGAAACAATGCAACGAAGAGTGAAAGGTTTTCTCTATGTTCAAAATAGTAGGACTTGTTTTCTTTCTTAAACGCATTTCTATCCTGCAATCAAAAAAGACCCATAGTGGCGCAGTGGTTACAATGCAGCATTGCAGGCTGACTCTGCCCACTGCCAGCCTTTCAATTCTGACCAACTCCAGGTTGACACATCCTTCCATCCTTCCAAGGTCGATAAAACAAGGAGCCAGATTGTTGGGGACAATTTGCTGATCTGTAATCCACCTTAGGGCTGCAAAGTACTCTGAAGTGGTATACAAGTGTAAGTGCTACAGTTAAAAAGATCCTTGGTAGCTTGTATAGAATCATCCATGGTAGCAATAGGAATAGCACTTAGACTTGTATACCGCTTCACGGTGCTTTCCAGCCCTCTCTAAGCGGTTTACAGAGTCAGCATATTGTCCTCAAACAATCTGAGTCCTCATTTTACCCACCTCGGAAGGACAGAAGGCTGAGTCAGCCTTGAGCCTGGTGGGATTCGAACTGACAGATTGTAGGCAACTGGCTGCAGAAGTAGCTTGCAGTACTGCACTCTAACTATGCTACAGAGGCTCCTAATAACCTCTCTAGCAACACATAAATATAAAAACAAGAATCAGCCAAAAATACAAAAGTGAAAACAATACAAATGGAATCTAAAATGATTTCAGTTTGAATGCAATTGGTTAATTCTGAACACAGTAACATCCGTACCTATAAGAGGTTGTGCACACTTACGAAGTCTTAATGAAGCAGCTTGGAAGGTCAAAAACAAAATTTGCATTTACCAGAAATCCTCTGATCCCTTACCTTGCTTCTTATAGAGATATTGTGCAAAACCACAAAATTGCTGAACTAAAGGCTAGGTCACATCGCCCGACGGATGCAAAACGTATGTAAAAGGACACAGCGGACGGC